>JAHWFP010173877.1:0-15603 GCA_023313725.1 Lithobius niger | reverse complement strand
TATTCATATAATTTATTATGTCTGAATATTATCACTGTCAACGCCGTATACCGGTTTTTGCAAGGTGTAAGGCCGGCCATTAAGTCCCTCTTTCCTATTAGGGAAGTGAGAGATGTGAGAGAATGGTTGGTGGTTTGTAAGAAGGATTGACCGTGAGTGAGGAGTTCTTTTTTCCTTTCTGTTGAGGGAGTTACAGATGCGTCCTGTAGGTTGAATTCCACTCCGAGGAAGGTGAATAATTGGGAGGGGACGAGCCTTGACTTTTTCCAGTTTATGCCAAATCCCAGACTTTGTAGAAGATTTATGGTGAATTCTTTGTTGAAAAGTAGCTGATGAGAGTTCGTGTAACTGAGGAGCCAGTCGTCAAGGAAGGCATTTGCGTTGAGTTGTGAAAATCCGAGTCCGAATAGAAGACTTTGAAATTCATATACTTTGTTCAGGTAAATGAAACGAAAGTAGTGGAGAGATGCCGAGTGTAGTGGTACATGGAGGTAGACATCCTCAAGATCGATGGAGATGGTCCATTGTTGAAGGTTAAGTAAGAGTCTGATGGATTGGAGGGTTTCCATTTGAAGTGGGTGTTGCGCATGAAACGATTGAGCGGTTTTAGATTGAAAATCATCCGTTCGCCGCCGGACTTCTTCGGTCTGAGGAAGATGAAGCTGTACAAGCCAGGTTTTGAAGTGTCGGCGCATAGTCGAAAATTGCGTTTTTGTTGAGTAGTTCGTTTACTTCTGAAGTTAGAGCAGGGAAGGTCTGGTTGCAAATTCCCATGGAGGAGAAGAAAGGAGATGAGGTATGGCTTTGAAAAAGGGTTAAAACTAAGGGATATTATCGAGAGGATCGTCTTGTCGGTTGTGAACCGATTCCAAGCCGGTTGAAAGTGATGGAGGCATCCACCGACCGGCTTGTTGTGAAAGTAGTCATTGGCAATGACGGGATTTGCCTTTGGAGGAGGCAGTGGAGTACCTGCTGCGGTTGTCCGGGGTCGAGCTGCGGCGGTTTCTGTTCCTGTTATGATTGTCAACACGAAAGGGCTGGTTACTTCTGCGGGGAGATGGAGAGTTCCCGTGAGTGCTGGGTTGTTGTTTGTTGGGTTGATGATTTCAGGGAGCCGTTGAAGAGGTGTGACGTTGCAGCTTTCGAAAGGATGAGTTGGAATTCTGCTTAGGAGGAGTCTTGGGTTTGTTTGGTGCAACGGTGGGGATGATGCCTCTTAAAAGAGTATCAGATTCAAGTAAAGGTAGATTGCGTAGGACGTGCTTTATTGAGGCGTTTAGGTTGGATGTGGTGTTTAGTGCGATGTCTCAGAGGAGTAGGCTTGAGTTGAATAACGCTCTGGTGAACTAGTTGAAAGCATGGAAGGTGGCGAAACACATCTACTTAAACAATTCAGAAAGTAAGAAGTGTAGGTGTTTGATGTTTTGTTGGCTTGATTCTTGAGCGAGTCTTTCGCAGAGCGCGTTGATGGCGGTCCCAAGGATGTTTGCAAGAGAGGCGGTGCGTAGGCCTAGACGTAAGATCCTGTCGTTTTCTTTGAGGACAGCAGTGGGGATGTCGGCTCGCTTGGGAATGAAAAGTGCAGTTCCGAAATCCATCTTTGATTCAGTGGCGAGAAATTCAGACTGATGGTAGGTCTCGAATTGTTGTGGGTTTGCAGCGCCATCACCCGACGAGTGAAAGAACCAGGGTTCCTTGCCATGTCGAGGTGGAGGAATGTCCTTGTCAAGTTCAAGGGGCTCACCTTTGCCTAAAAGCAAGCCACCGGTGCGCAGCAGGGTTGTGAGAAGGGTAGTTGACTGGCCAACTTATGCTCTTTTCCTGTTGTTTCTGTCACGAAATCCGAATCCGATTCCAGTTGAAAGACCGCTGTTTTTCTTTGAGGGAACGGAAGGGTTGGGCTTGTAAAAAAAAGTCGTCAGGAATGATGGCTTGGACTGCTTTCAGGAGATCAAAAATCGGGATTGCAGTTGGATCGTTGTCAGCTTGTAAGGAATCTTCGTAAGGATCCAAGGGTGAATGATGGTCTTGAGGAGATGTTGAAGGTCTTGGGAGGAGGATGCCGAACGACGTTTCTTCGTGGGAGGTGTAACGGCAGGAGGTTGCTTTCGTTTTTGGGAGTCGTAGTCAGAAGAGGCTACCCAGTCACGTACATGAGAAGTTTCGTAGAGGGAGGAAAGACCGGGTTGGCAGGTTTAGTCTTGTAAGAGAAGTCCTTGATCGCACGGTCCATTAGGCGATGTATTTCCTGAGACAGGAGTGTGTTGGCATTGCGTTGATGTGATGCCGTAGATGATAGGTCAACCAGCCGGCAGTCGATGTTGGAAGCGGTGGCCAGTCTTGAAGGCAATGATGTGACCGACGAAAGATGGACGAAAGATGCTGTTGTCCGCATTGGATTGGCGATGCCGTTGAGTGTTGACAGGCAGTGGAGGTTGATGACCGAGTTGGGGGAAGGCAAAACCACGATGCTAGGATCTTCGGGCGGTGGACTAGCTGGTGGTTCCATGATGAAAGGCTTGCAGCGAAAGGCTTTCGTTTTCAAGGCTTTCATCTTTGAGGCGAGAGGCTGTCGTTTTAGAGAAAAGGCTTTCGTCTTTAGGGCGAGAGGCTGTCGTTCCTTAGGCGACAGGCTATCGTCTTTCGGGCAATAGACTGTCGTTTCTTCGGCGATAGGCTTTCGTCTTTTGGGCGAGAGGCTTTCGATTCCCGGACGAGAGGCTTTAGTCTTGAGGGCGTTTTTGTCTTCGGCTTGCGAGATGAGGGCACTTCAACAGGCAAAAGATTGTGGAGAATCTTCAAGAGCAACCGTCTGCGACGAGAGCTTGAGGAAAAGAGATGGCCGCTAGGGGTGGGCAGTCTGCTTTTATAGGAGGGCTGCGCATAGTGACGCATGCGCAGTGGGGTTGCGCAATGGCCGTATCTAGAGAGCGAAAAATCTCAAGTCATTAAAGAGCACCCAGGATCTGAATGCAATTAAAATTACAGGTAGTAGAAATTTTCGTGCTGACGACTAGAAACCGTTTTTTCCCCTTTTTTTTGGGGGGGGGGGGGGGGGCGGGGAAGGGTTGGGGGCATGAAAGTTTGTGTCCCAGGATTTTTAGACTCTTCTACCAGTACTAAGTGAAATCACAGGGGCACATTGGTTGCCAGATGTGTAATAAATTGGCATTTTTTACAGCTCCCCTACCCCGCCGTGTGATTAAAACGTCACTGGAACGGCCTCTTTGAGGCGTTCTTAAATAGCTTACGCACCAGATTGATTACTTCAGGACTTGTGATCCGTGGTCTGTGAGGCCTAAGGAAACTGTCACACAAAGTTTGATTGCTGTACTCAAGACGTGATTAAAACGTCACCTGAGCACTACCTTTGGGGCGATCTTAAATGGCTTTCGTACCAAATTGCGCCACTAAAGAATCTGAATTCTTTAATTACAGAACGGAAAAGAATGTTTTGGCACTAGCCTAGATGATGTAGCTTACTCTAAAATGTAATAAAAAACCGATTTTAGGGGTTACTTTGCTGACCTATCTCCTCCCCCTACATTACGCAACAATTTGGAAACTTAAGAATCGCTGATAGTGAATCTCCAATAGACTAACAACACTTTCTCCCACTTGAAACTTTTGTACTCGAGATGTAATACAAATCTCTGTGGGCTCCCACACTAAATGGGACTATTTGGCTCTAGAAACGGCTAGCAGCTCCTTCTTGTCCTGGAGCAAATGGCGAGGAACAAGAGTTTGGTCAGTAGCTCATAAGAAGCCCCTTCCCCAGCAAGACATTTAATAACACACTCAGTAAGCCTCATTATGTGTGCTATGCTGGCAGCAGCTTTCTTTTAAGTTTCTTGCTGCCAGTACACCATTCTTACCATACATTATATATAATGTGGCTTACTGGCAGCAGCATTTTTAAGTTTTTCGCTGCCAGTACACCACTGTTACAGTGTATAATGATAATATGGCTTACTGGGAGCAACGTTTCAAGTTTCTTGCACGTGAAAAGAGGATTAACGCTATGCCAGAAAAGAACAACCAAAAAATAATGATTGGTTTAGCGAATTTTCGGTAGCGAATTTTTGGTTGTTTCTTTTCTGGCATAGCGTTAATCCACTTTTCACGATATCTTTAGCCAGAGTGAAATGAGCCTGTCGGCTTTCAAAAAAGTTTCTTGCTACTCTGCTACACGAGATCAAGAGGGGATCTGATCTTTACATACAAGATCCCTTGAGACAAGTACTTACGTGATCCAAGTAATATCAGAGCAACATGGTTCACACTCAGTGAGGGCCAACCCACCAGGAACAACGGCAAAAAGCTTTTCCAACGGCAATGTAACTTGCGGGTGCACCAACTCTCCCTGCCATTCCGGGGTTTTCCCTATGGAACACGCTCCCTGCTGATGTTGTACAGGCACGTTCTGTCCATGTGCTTCAAAAGACGCCTAGACGTCTACTAGCCTGGTGTCTTAGCCATGTACCACTACAAGAACTGGTAAATGCCTTCCAACGCCAAAAGCTATTAAACTTCCTGTTGCTGTAGGTTCAAGTACACCACACTTACTCAACAAATAATGTGGTTTGCTGGCAGCAGCGTTTCTTAAGTTTCTTGCCGTCAGTACACCACTCTTACAGTAACATGAAATGGGACTTACTGGCAGCATCATTTTTTACTAGTATCTTGAGTCCAGCTTATTTTGTACTGGCAGTAGCATCTGTCAATTCTTATTTCGAATCCTGTTCTCTCCACCATGAACGCTGGAGGTCACGGCTATGAAATTTTCAAACTGCATGCCAGAGTTAACAGTGTAAAGCACTTCGTTACTCATCGTGTACTGGATCCTTGGAACTCTCCTCCCACAAAGAGTAGTCGGCGCCGAATCAACAATTATGTGATTTTAAACCTTTTTATTATTATTTCTCTGTGCAAGCGCTCTTGCCCCCAAGTTAATACCCTAAGCCAATCTTGGGGGTAAGATTCACCAAATCACGGACTCTTCAGACTAAGCCAACGTCACGTACAGGGCACATGGTTACATTAAAAAAACTTACCTGATTGTCTGCATCAGCGGAGTAATCAGGGAATGGGTTTACAAATTCCCTACTTTGCTGTTTTTGATCCATTTCTATACGTTGAAACACCAAAATTTCGAAAATAACAATTTGACTGATAATACTCAGTGTGAATACGATCGGCAGCGACTGACACATTGGGCAGGCATTGTTTACAGATTGGATTGAGTATACTAAGGCTCGAGCAACATGGCAATCGGTCCCAGGAATTCATACAGTCCTAACCACACAGAAGAAAATTTGGAGCGAAGCTCTTGTAACCATTGTTCAGGAGTTCGGGAACTTGAAACGCCGGCGAGACAAAATCGTTATCATAACATTAAAAATAACGTCTCTGGATTAGGACGATAATTGGGAAATTGCGTTTGCCGGACCACAGGGGCACACGAATCGCGTACATGCCGGAACACTCACGCCACCCAGCGAACGCAGCGAGCAAGCAAGCGAGCGAAAGAAATGGGCTGGTCTGGTTTTGAGTCTGGTTTTGGTCTGGTGGTGGCGAAGATTGACGGTACCTTCCTAAACGACCTAACAGAGCGAACCAAACGCACCACTATTGGTGACAGTTTGGCACATTCCCTGCTAATATCCGTGTTGATGCGGCTTGATTGACGTCAACATCGTCAGCGACGAATCCGTTTCGTCAAAACTGTTAGCTCGCGCATTCTCAAACCTCCATCCCAGCAAACCACCACCCTGAGATGGTTCGCAATTTGGCATTGCTCTTGCCTGGTCACATCTATTAGCCAATCCTGGTTAAATCCATTAGCTAGGTCTGGTTGCGGTGAAGTTATGACGTATCAATAAGCTGCTGAGCTCGTTGAGCTGTATTGTAGTTTAGGAAGGTACTGAACGGCTGACGCAACATCACTGCGCACGCGCGACGTCAAGTTTGGAGCCAAACTGTCTGTAACAGTGGTGCGTTCTGTTCGCTCTGTTCGGTGCTTTAGGAAGGTACTGTGAATTTGATAGGAGGGTTAGGGAGATGGAGGAGGGTGCCATAGTGCGTACTGTATATGAGTATGTGACGAGATGGTGCAGTACCAAGTGGGTGGAGGCGACGAGGAGGCTGGTGGGGAAGTTTGTTCGGTTGGGAGGGGGAGGAATTGGGGGTAGAAGGGGCTGGAGGACGGGGATTAAAGATGTGGAGGTGGAGAAATGGACTCGTGATATGGGAAAAAAGTCGTCGACGACGACGAGGTATCGTGAAGAGAAAAGGAGGATGGGGTGGGAGAAATGGTATCTGGGGGATTGGGGGAGTGTCCTGTTCTTTAGGGCTAGGGCGGGCTCACTGGCTACCAGGCATTTGATGTGGAGGGCTGGTGGAGAAGATGAGGATACGACTTGTGGTATATGCGGGGAGGTGAAAGAGACGTTGAAGCATGTGTTGATTGAGCGCTGGGGATTGGAGGACCTCAGAGGTCGAGATGAATGGGGAGGGAGGGGAAGGAGGCTGTAAGATGGCTCCTTGGGTGGAGGAAGAGGGGAGAGGAATGAGGGGGGGGGGGAAGCGGGTGCTCTTGGGATGGTGGAATAGGAGAGGTGTGGATTAGGGGGAGTGGGTTGAGGTTGTTTTGGTTGGTTTGCAGTTGACGGGAGGGCATTTCGGCTTTGGCCGCACTCTGTTACAAAAGGGAAGTCCATAGCATCATCATTATCATCATCATCATCATGGGGTGACGTGAGTGTTCCGGCATGTACGTGATTCGTGTGCCTAGCCCTTGTGTGCCGTACAAGCAGATTGACGATATGAGCCGTTCCAGTTGTGATACTTAGGTGGAAGGAGTCTAGAGAGCAATGGTTTGGAATGCATTGTTTATAGTACAGTTGCGACCCCCTGATATAAAACGAGACATTTCTAGTTGATGGCTCCCTCAACTACTCCTGTCAGGTGGTGATGGAGGGTGATGATGATATTGGCTGTCCCTTTTGCAACGGGGTGCAGGCCGGAGCCGCTTAGCCCACCAATCGCAAAGCACAAACAAGCCCGCTCCCTTCTTCTGTCTTTCCCCTACGGCTTCACCATCCACCATCAACCTCTTACCCATTTTCACTTCCCCTAAACCCCACCCCACAGCCAAGGAGCCACCTAATGGCTTCCTCTCCCTCCCTCCATTCCTACTCCTCTTTCCCTCAAAAGTCTTCAAGCCCCAGCAATCCAACATCACATGTACCATCGTTTCATTGGCCTCTCCACGAATTCCATACGCGTGACATTTTCCTTTACCCCCACCCCCAGCTTTCCACACAATCTCCTTCATATCGAGAGATCCAGCCCTTGCCCTAAACAACAGCACACTTCCCCAATCCCCCTGTAACAACCTTTCAATCTCATCCTACTTTTCTCCCGGTATCGCTCGGCTGAAGACTTTTTAACCAGTTCCCTCCTCCATCTTTCCACCTTCACTTCCTTAATGCACTTCCTCCACCCCCTCCTGCCCTCTCCACCCCTTCTCTCCCTCACATATGTATGCTTGTTGCATATGTATGTTGAATATGTATGCTTACTGCATACGGTTCCGTCCCCTATACATATATATATTTTTTTTAATAGTCAGAATATCGGTACCATTCTAAATCAAACCGCCTAACAGAGCGAACAGAACGCACCATTGTTAGAGACAGTTTGGCTCCAAATTTGACCTCGCGCGTACGCAGTAACGTTGCATCAGCCATTTAGTACCTTCCAAAACTGCAATCACAGCTCAGCAAAAGCAACAAGCTCAACAAAGCACTTGTTACGTCATACCTTTAACGTGACCAGACGTTGCTAATTGATTGGACCAGACTAGGCTAACGGATGTGACCAGGCGCGAGTAATGCCAAATTGCAAACCATCTCGGGGAGGGGGTTGCGGGTAGTTGCCAATGGTGGAGCTTTTCAGCATGCGCGAGGTAACAGTTTTGCCGGAAACAGACTAATCGCTGACGATGGTTGACGTAAGCAAGCCATATCAACGCGGCTATAGTAGGGAATGAGCTGAACTGTCACCAACAGTGGTGCATTTGGTTCGTTCTATTCGGTGCTTTAGGAAGGTACTGTATGTGTTTTCTAGCCCTGTTCAGAATGCACTCTTGCTCTGCCAATAACTTGAACTTTATTTCCGGCCAGCAAGAGTCAATGTTAGAAGCATTACAAATAAAACTAGAAATGAGTGATGGCTTCCCAGGCCTCTAGTACTCAAATAAACAAACAAACAAACAATAAAACAAATACAATGAAACACCAAAATAGAATAAAAATAGATAAGAACAAAACGGGAACCACTTTCGAGGCCTCCACTGAACCAATCCCCACATAGAGGACAGGGTATCCCTGACAGTAAGGAGACTTGAGTCTACAACTGACCTCACAATAGGATTGTTCGAGGAATACAGTTTGCTTAGGAAGGCATGTATACTCCGCCTACGTTGAGTGACAAACTGGGCACAGAGCAACAGGTAATGGGGGACTCTCTCGGTAACGCCACACACAGTGCAGTGTGGGGACTCACCCCAGCCTAACCCGTGTCTGTGCTCAGACCGAACAGTGTGGCTGAGCCGTAGACACGACATCCATCCTGGCAAGCAATCAACTGCTGACCTGTAAGAACATACTGGATGCAGCTCAAAAAAGAACTGACCCATCACTGGGTCATGCCACTCTCTGTTCCAGGCCTGCTAAATCCAGGAGCAGAGACCACCACGATGTAACTTGGCAGACTGCACAAGAACCAACCGCACTTGGCACTTGACAGCATCCTTTGCAACTGCATCTGCCCACTCATTCCCATGATGTCCACTGTGACCACGAACCCAGGCATTGATCACGTCAGAGGTCTGTAGAGCAACCCAGAGTTTCCAACAGACAGTGACAATTACAGGGTCAGTGACATTCATAGAAGAGAGAGAGCGCTGCAGAGCAGTTATGATGGGCAGAAAGTCGGTCAGAATGGTAAAGGACGAAAGACGCAAGTCTAATGCTACATCGAGAGCAACGGAGATGGCTGCCAGTTGAATTTGAATTTATTCGAGGGGGCCTGGACCCGAAGTCATGCGCTCCCTGCAAAGAATTTATCCACTTCCAACTCACTTCGACACACAGCACCTTACAACGAACTTCAGCTAAACACTACAGATCACAGCAAATCATAGCACACATTCTAGCAGCTCTGGGGAAGAGGATGGAAAGGAAACAGGAAAGAACCACCGAAAATGACAAACCAACACCTGGGCTCCTCAGAAAAGAAGTCACAGCTCGGAGCCTTTGCACGTGACTAGAATTTCCTGAGAGAGACAGGAGATCCACTAGAGTCGGATGAGTCCGAACATACCCTGCGAGAACCGTCCTTTGGGACTGAAGTGCCCGACACACCAGAAGGAAGCGCTCAGGATGGAAGTCAACCCCACAGTCTGGACAGATCGGTAACTGGGACCAACCCAGCCTATAGAGCAGTGACATAACGTAGTATTATTGTATATAACTCTATGGTGGAGCCAGTAACTGGGTTAGCTGCCATGGGCATAGGAGGAGAAAAAAAAGGTCGTCTTACTGAAGCCAATGCTATTAGACTGGATTTCTTAAGCCAATAACGCTCGATTTTTGTTGTTGGAGAAAACAACGTTTTTTTAAGCCTAAGAAATCCGCTTTCAAAGCACTGCGTGCACTGCGTGTCTGTTTCATTTTCTTTTACTAGAAGTGCAGTTGTTTTCTCTTACATTTTAATCTAGTGCCCCTTGTAGCTATGCCCTCCAAATGCTATCTCGTAGCCAATATGACGTCACTTGCCGCTGCTCTGTACTGGTGAGCACATAGGAGTGAGTGCCCCGTACGAAGGCGGGACAGCACTCTCGCCATTCGGAGGGGCAAGAGTGACAGGGTGGGGGGACAACAGAGAGCAGTGTGGCTGCAAACAGACAAGAGTGCGGCCCGTGGGGGCAGTCTGCCACTCCTTGTCCCATTCGCTAAGCGACCAAGCAAGAAGGAAAGGCCTCTTTGACTTGGCCCCAGTAACAGGAACAATGAGCTCAGTGCCAGAACTTGCTGCCTACTTCGCAACACCAACAACAACAGCAACAATAACAAACAACAACAACAACAATTAATCTTTTAACGATCGAATGATCTACTGTTACATGGCCGCAGCATACTAGCGTGTGTCTAGATGAATTTGTTTAGGTAGCTGTCTCAGTCACATCCTTTTTGCTGCAGTCATAATAGTGTGTTAATTGAGCTACAGCATCATATCAACGTTCCAGCTTACATAGATGATAATGTTGTTTGGATTGTAGGTGACGACATTGCTGTTTTGACTACAGCTAGGGAGTATGTTGCAGAGTTTGTAGGTGAACTCGTTGCTGTGCGTGGTCTGTCTCTGACATTAGACAAGATTGAGGCTATTGTATTCTCTCCCAGCCCAGTTGTCAACACGTTTTTTAACATTCGTGGGTCGATTTTGATTGTAACCACTACCAAAAGTTAATAAAACCAGACACACTAACTAACTTAACTAACTTTAATAACTTTTGCCACTACAAACGAAGTTCGTTATCTGGTGGTCAAACTTGACATGCAACTGACTTGGTTGGGTGCCGTTGCCAAAGTGAGGCAGAGGTCTCTAGTAAGCTAAGGGCTCTTAAGATGTTGACTTACAGGCCACATGTGCTCTTATGACATCTTTCTATCGTACGTATGTTTGATCGGGTATTGATTTTCGTCTCCCTTTTACTGTGAACTCAAAAAGAGCCATTGACTCTGTGCAGGTGTCAATAAACAAATGCCTGCGTGTTGTTACTGGTTGCTTACGATCCACCGTTGCAGACGTGATCTAGTTAGGCAATGGATCCACGCTAATTTTGGCGCTGCATGTTGAGGCCGGTGAAGTAACCATCTGACTCCAGGCCATCAAATTGCTAGTGCCTCTCTGCCTTCATAATGTGAGTCATGTTGATTCAGATCCGGTTGCCAGGGATTACGACACAATTAGTAGGTATGCTCGCACCAGCCTTGGCTCTGCAAGCATTGGTATTTCTCCATTCCTCGACTCAAACCTTACACGTTTCCTTTTCCTTATTGGGTAATGCTCCCAGCCCTTGGACAATAGTGTCCTTGCATTGACAGTGTCTTCTTCTCTGTACCTGACCCTTCAGACATATTTTGTGATGCCTCTTCTCATGCTGAAAGCTGAGCGGGAGGAATACGAATAGTAATCCCTAGCCTGACACACTGTCTACGTCGCGGTACCTTCTATTTTTGTTAGTGAACTTGCAGCTATTTCTGTAGCTTTACATGCTCCACTTGCCTTGTCTCTGGCCAATTTTGTCGTCTGGTCTGATTCAGCCGCCGGTATTGCCTTCCTTCAACAAGCGATTAACAGTCTCGTTGTGTTAGAGTGGCCTGGAAATTGTTCAATGCGTAGGAAAGGGGGCGTGTTACTGTCTGCTGGATTCCAGGCACGGTGGCAACACAGGTAATGATGCTGCTGATGCTCAGGCTGAACGCACGTACCCTGTTACTGTGCCAGTCTTCCCCCGTGATGTACGTCCAATTCTCACTGCAGGGATGCGTGATCTTTGGGAGCATGAGTGGGCGACCTGTGTCTGTGGTTACTCACTGTTTCAGATTCATGTCTCCACCACGTGTCCTTCATCGGTTGTCCTACTCGCATGCCAGTCTGTTATCTTGGCTCAGGACTGGCCATTCAATTCTTAGGGCTCAGGCTTGGCTTGTCTGCTGTCTCTGTTTGGGCTTGTGGTGCTGAGGAAAATTCCCCCTGCACTTTTTGTTTGAGTGGCAACAATTCCACGTCCTGAGGTGTAAGTTGCTCCTGCCGCATGTCCTTTCAACTGACCTGCAATTGGCGCTTGGCGTTCTCCTGTTCTCTCGGTTCCATCTTTGTCGCCTACGTGCTGCTGTGAGGTATTGTATCTTAGGTGGTAGGAGGCTTTAGGCGAGTATGTGTCCGTAGGCTGTATAATAGGCTGTGTGACTAAATTCTTCTTTTGATACGAACATGCATTTCTTTGTTCGCAGTGCCTTTATGTCAGTGCCAAGGATTGCTATCTCGGTTGCTAGTTGTCAACTTAGACTATGTGAGCTTGTTTGATGATGTGGCAGTTCTGACGGCACTAGGCTTTATACGGTGTCATGATTATGTTAGAGTTAAGTTAGGGTTAAGTTAGTTACTACGCAGAGCGCATGACCTAGGGTCTTTATACTCTTTCCGAATAAACAAATTCCCACGGTGTTTTCGTCTTTGGATTAAAGTGCGGGCTTTTGTAACAATAATTCGGTTTTTTTTTTCATTGTAGGGCGAGGGCTGGATTTAATGTAGTCGTGAGAGCATGGTTTCAGATCGCTTTGGCTCAATAAAAATCAATCAATCAATAAGGGCATTAAAATGGAATCATTGTTAGGCTAACAAAGATAAAAGAACTACCTAAATTGTTCCACTCATCATTGTGGGGCTGATAACTCAGTTTGGGTTCGTGGGCTCTAAAAAATAGCAAAAAAATCAAGGTGAACAAACTAATACAAACATGATCAATTTGGAATTATCGAAATACTTCCTCCGCGATTAGTAAGAATTCTTGGAACGATTTAAAGAACAGGTCCGCCCCACTTGTGTTGTTTTAAATGCACTCTACACCAGTTAACGCTCTGCGACGCTCATCCAACACGTCGTCGTACGTAGCCTTCTTAAACATGTATCATCGCCGTATGGTTGGTGAATCAAATATGAATCAAATATGGCGGCAGTTTGAACGTCGTCATCATATCATTACGTGGAGGTCCGCAGTAAACGAAACCAAACCCAGAAAGTCGTGAACGGAAGTGTTTTAACTACAGTTCCTACGAACGCCACCAGGTAGCAACCTACAACAGTCTAACAGTCTGGCGTGCACGTGCAAACCCGTGGGGATGCAGGCACTGTGGGAGACGTATATACAGGGTGTTCGGAAATTGGTGTCAAATATTTTGAGGGTCCGCTGTGTGATCAAAGATAAGAAGAAAAAGTCCTATAAACATGGGTCCGGAAATGCACCAGTCTTTAGTTACAGCCCCCCCCCCCCCCAGGTTTGGGGTAAACAGTTCTTAAATACCTCGTAATGATTCACCGTTTCCATTCCAAACTCAGGATATGTGCCCTATCATACCTGGTATTTCAGTACTTCATAATACAGTATTGGGTCGCACAACTTGTCAGAGGGAGAGGTAATTTTCTTATGGGGGGGGGGGATCAAACGTGGGGGAAGAGAGGAGTAACAGCTTTGGTCTTGTACTTTAATGAAACAAATTGTAGAAAAAACACATCGTGTGATTGAAAACAATCGAAAGTAGTACTGTACTTTCTTTCATTACGTGTAAAGACCAAGTAGGTTACATCGTTTTCCAAGTTTGTGCCCCCCCTCCTCCAAAAAAAAAACAACTACTGTACGTACATCTCTGTGGAGAGCACCAAACATTATCAATCGGGTATCCTCGCCATTAAAAGTGAGGGATTTAATGTGTTTGTTTTCTACTCTTCAAGCAAAGAAGCTTAAAACGTAAAAGTGGGGGAATCCTTAGAATTCGGATGATCACTTGTTTCATTGGCCGAAGCGGCGAGAACAACATTACTGTACTCAACCCACACATTTGAATTTGGTTGCTTATTTGTTTGTTTGTTTGTTGCCTTTGTCTAACGCTCCAGCTTCCACAAAAATCATCGCATAAACTTGGTTTTGATTTGGAGGTAAATCTCCACCTCAGATTCTTTGTAGTTTTAAGTGTTAAAGACAAAAATCCTTGAAAACCCAACTTCTAAAAAACAATAACTTAGAAGTCTTAAAAGTTACATTACAGCGGGCAAGCTCTGCCATTCATTAGTTGCTATCCCCCTGTTACGATCTCCCTTCCAGAATGTAATAACATTTATTGACAAAAACAACAACGTTTGTGATGCGAAAAAGTACTGTAATCACAAATTCAAATTGAACATTCGCATATCTGTACAAGGTGACCTTGAACACCATTTGGAGAGTCCACATTTCGGGGTTGACAGACGACTTCTTGTTAATACAGGGGTTTGTTAAATCACTTGATGACTTAAATCTAAAGGTGACATTGTGATCCTTTGTTCACGTTTACTGTTCGGTAGTTCTCTTCCCTAAGTATGGAGTATCCAGACATCGAACTGGCAGACATGCACTACATGTATGGTCTTGCAGATGGAAATGCATTGGAAGCACGACGTCTCTACGCTCAAAGGTATCCAGACAGGAATTTGCCATGTGCTAGAACGTTCAGTCGTATCCACCAGCGCTTACGGGAAACAGGCTCATTTGGGAGACGGACATCGGATGCTGGAAGACCCAGAACTGTGCGAACTGTTGGCTTGGAAGACAGAGTTCTCCAGCACATAGCAGAAAATCCATCGGATAGCACACGACGCATTGCACGCAGAGAGGGTGTCAGTAATTCGACGATTTGGGACATTTTGCATCATAACCTGCTATACCCCTACCATTTGCAACGTGTCCAAGGTCTTGGCGAGGCCGACCTTCCACCACGACGAGCGTTCTGTGTGCGACTGAATCATGAATGTGGAGCAGACGCTCATTTCCTGCCGTCTATCCTGTTTACAGATGAGGCTGGCTTCACACGTGATGGCATATTCAACTATCACAACAACCATCTTTGGGACCATGCAAATCCGCACGAGGTACAACAATCTAGACATCAACAACAATTTAGTCTAAACGTTTGGGCTGGAATTGTTGGTGATCATTTGGTAGGGCCTTTTTTTCTACCTCGACGCCTAAATGGAGAAACCTACCTCCATTTCCTCCAGTATGACTTGCCCCAACTACTGGAAGACGTTCCCCTGGCAGTCAGGACACGAATGTGGCTTATGCACGATGGTGCACCTGCTCACTTCAGCCTTTTGGCCCGACATTACCTTGATGGAAGCTTTCCTGACAGATGGATTGGACGTGCAGGCCCAATAGCATGGCCTGCTAGATCTCCGGACTTAAACCCGTTAGACTTTTATCTTTGGGGACACTTAAAGTCACTCGTGTACAGTACACCAATTCCCAATGCTGATGTACTTCGCCAAAGGATTGTGGATGGATGCAACCAGATTCGCACAACCCCTGGAATCTTTGAACGGGTTCGTCGGTCCATGGCGCAGCGGCTTCGGAACTGCATCGAGGCAGAGGGGGGTCATTTTGAGCACCTACTATGATAAAACGCTTACGTTTAGTTTGTTTTCCGTCGTATTTATCTTTTTGAGTTGCTTGTCACAGAATGTTCTGGAGAGGAGGTCTTTTGCGGATGCGTATTGCAGTTAATTGCAGCAGAGCCGCAAATGCAATGATACTCAGTAAAACTTTGAGTAGCCATCTTCTGTTTACTTAATGATGTTTCATTTCTCGATTGTTTTCAATCACACAGTAATGTGATACGATGTGTTTTTTCTGGTATGTACAATTTGTTTCATTAAAGTACAAGACCAAAGCAGTTACTCCTCTCTTCCCCCACGTTTGATCCCCCCCCCCCCCCATAA
>JAHWFP010173876.1:57768-87596 GCA_023313725.1 Lithobius niger | reverse complement strand
CAAAAATCGGTGGGCCCGGAGGCAGTTGTCTCCTCTGCTGTCTCATTGCAGTTACGCCACTGGTTTCAGAGTAGGTTTCTCCCGATCGTTCGTATACTCCAGCTCTAACGACGCAGTCAGTTCTTCCTTGTTGAATTGCTGCTCACTTGTCATTCTTAGCGGTCCACAATGTTGGCTCTATTGTTTTTCTTCTTTTATTTAATTTTGATTTTTTACTTTTTAATAAATAAATAAAAAAAATAGCGTGTGCGCCACATCGCTGTTTTCCATCTTACCGTACTTTTGGTATTAAACGTGCCGTTCTGTCGCTAACAGCAGCCTGTAGTGCAACAAACACACGCTGGCTCTAAACAAGACAAAGGCTGCTGTTTAGGCAAAAAATGCCCAGCAATAAAGCTTGTAGCACACTGCTCCGTTCCGTCACGTCACGTCACGTCGTGACGAGGCCCTGCGGTAGTCAGTACAGATCACAATTTTTAGGAATTTTTAGTGTTCTTAAAAACAAATGTAACTAACGCTTATGGTTTTTGGTGGGTAGTTATTACTTCTATTTCAAATTTTTAACGAAAAGATTAAAGTTTCCAGTTATATTGCTGGTTGGAATCAGTATAGCTTAATACACTCGAATTCAATTTACAATTTTTACGTTCGGAGCGGTCTGGCTTACGTTTCATAATAAGTATTCTCAGTTTGTTAGTCCAGAGTTGCCTATCGAGAACGGCAGCCATTTTTGTTTCAAAGATGACAAATACGTGACGTCAGAGGGGCTCCCGCATCGAGTTAGCAAATGACGTCAACAACCGAAGTCCGCGCATGCGCAGAATAAATATATCTATTGGGATTTGGGTTAGCGACGATCCGATGATGACGAATGAGGCGCCAACCTCGCTTGCTATCCTATAGAAGCCTGATTGGTAAATCATGCTTCTATAGTGTCCGCGGCCTATCTTGAGTTCGCCCCAGAACGAATACAGATAATCGATTGTATGTTTTCGATAGCAGAGCACCTTGTTGATATCCTAGATGGTTACAAAAACAATGGCGGCCGTCGATGAAAGCCGCTCCCTCCAGTAAGATGTAGCCGCTCATAAAATATCTGCAGGACTCAAGATACGCTGCGCGCACAGTAAAAACAGTGGCTCATCTAATAATTAATATGAGAAAAACGAAGCGATATTGTATCAAAACCGGACTGATGTTTCACACGTTAGGCCTAACGGAGAAAACGTTTTTTCTTTAAACATTGTCACAACGCGGGTCACGAGGCACTTTTAATCAGACGTGTGCTTTTCTACGCTTCTTTTGTGAAAATGCAGCGTCTTGTTTTTCCGTTAAAAACCAGTCTTTATTCATTTCTTTTTTAAAATCCGCTTTTAATATCTTTTGGGATGCTTGTATTCGAGCGCGATTTTCATTTCAGAAACTCTGAGATAAAACCCTCTTCTCATGTGTCTCGAAACGTGATGTCGCGTATCCCCCCTTTCCTCCTCCCCTCCCCCCCATCCTTTTCTTTGCGTTTCTTTTCATTTTCACTCCTAATTCGTGTCCAGGAAGCGCTTGCTCATTTATTAAAAAAAAGGCGCTTCACAGCTAGATAGCGAATCTCCGAAACAGAATAACTTTTTTTGACACACTTGGCCTAATAATCAGGCCTTCACGGACATCCCATTTTGCCAAACTGATTCTAAACGATGCCGATACTGGTCAAGTACTGGGATTCTCATACCAGTACAGAGTATTTTAGTTTGTTTACGATGAGAGCTAAGCGAGTTTTGGTTTTCTTACCCGCTTGGTTTTGGATTGAAGGGACGAAGCTAACGAAACATGTTCTGTCCTGTGAGTTGGTTAGTAATTTTCTAGCCTTACCTTGTTATTTTGAGAGGGCGTGTTCTTCATTTTTCGTAAATATCTTGGAAACGACATATTTTTCCGCCTATGGTCATACTTCACTGCGTTCTTAACCAAAACTTGTATAAAAGAAGCCGTCAAGTTCCCAAAGGATCGGCCTTCGAAAGTAACGGCAGTAACCCTCATCTCTTAAAAAGTTGCATAGCTGAAATTCGTCTCTTGAAGTCATTAAAATAGCATCCGTGAAGAATAATATGCTTCGTTACTTAAATATATTCTTCGCTAATCAAAGACACACAGTTCTTAGCCTACCAATTTGCCTACACTTCTTAGCCTACCTTTGCCTGTCGTTCTTAGAGTAATAAGTTAGTTTACAATTGCAGTATAACAATACAGTATGTGCCCACATCCCACAAGAGCTGATGCCCGCGTGTGGCATGATAGGTACCATACAATAAATTATAAAACAAAACATTGTATAAAAAAAAGAAAAAGTCGCTGCAAAACTTTAGTTACAACATGTAATGTATAAAGATAAAACGAATTATAAAATAATGGGAAGGTAATGGATTGACAAGTTAAGACATACTTATTGCGAAAGAAAGTTTAGCTTACAATTTTGAATAACTTTTCTATAGAGTCAGTACTTGGGCCCAGTAGCCATTTATACAAGGATTTTTGGAATGGATAAATCTCAACAATTTCTTTTAAGTTGTTTGGTATACTGTTGTATAGCTTGCTGCCAAGGAAATAGCTGCATTTGTGTAATCTTTCTTTATTTACTTTAGGCTGGATAACGTAGTTGTTCGATTCACTCCTAGTGTGGTAGTTCGTTAGTAAAAGATTCCTCCGAAAACGAATTATAACTCGATACGCATATAAATGGCGAACTGGCAGAATACCTAGCTGCTGAAAAATAGGTAGTGAATGTTCATGTTGTTTTTTGAATGTCATTACTCCGACGATCTTTTTTTGAAGTTTGATAACTGGAGCAACAGCGTTCATATACGTTCACCTCAGCATATAACAGAATACTGTAAGTATGAATGACCCATGTACCAATTTGCCTGCACTTCTTAGCCTACCAATTTGCCAACAGTTCTTCGCTTACCAATTTGCTAACAGTTCTTAGCCTACCAATTTACGTACAGTTCTTAGCCTACCAATTACGTACAGTTCTTAGCCCACCAATTTGCTATAGTTCTTAATGTACTAATTTGCTTACAGTTCTTAGTCTACCGATTTGCTATAGTTCTTAGCCTACCAATTTGCCAACATTTCTTCGCTTACCAATTTGCTAACAGTTCTTAGCCTACCAATTTACGTACAGTTCTTAGCCCACCAATTTGCTATAGTTCTTAATCTACCAATTTGCCTACAGTTCTTCGCTTACCAATTTGCCAACAGTTCTTAGCTTACCGGTTTGCCTATAGTTCTTAGCCTACGAATTTGCCTGGAGTTGTTAGCCAGTCTACAAATTAATGAAGTTGCGCTGACACGCTGGTCGTAGTTGTCAGACGTAGTATAGGTTTATTCAGCAATCGGCCCGAAGTTCTGCGAGAACTTGTGTGTGCCGGATTACAACATAAAATATGCAAGGACATTGTGCGAGGAAAAAAAAAAACAACAGAAATATGGTGTTTAAGTAGTGAGACATTTTGAAAGCAAGGCAGGAACATATGGTTAGACATTACACTTGAAATTGATAACACCACTAAAAATCAGCACAATGCTAACAACGCTAACAATATCAAAAACATTAACAAAATCAGGGTCATATCAGGAACAAATTCCCCCCCTCCCCCCCATTTAAAAAAAAATCAGAAACATTCTGGGAAACAAACTACCTCTATCAGAGATAATATCGTGAACACAAATTAAACATTATAAGAAACAAAAACATACTAAAAAAGCCGTTTCAAATAAACCAAGAAAAAAGCTAATCTATTAGTTGTTGGTCTAAAAAGTAAGCAGTTAGATGCTTTCTAATGGTTGATATTTTATTAAGTTGAAGCAGTTGCAATGGGATTTCATTGAAGATGTAAGGGATTTTGTAGCTGTTGGTTCTTTTACCGTAATGGTTCCTCATAAAAGGCACATCAAATCGGTATGTTGTTTTTCGCAAGTAAGCATTTTTGGTGTTGGAACTGATTTTATATTCATCATTAAAATAATTTTTTAGAACAACTACAAAATCTCTCAGCTGTCTTATTTTAAGAATTCCAGTTTTCCTATAAACCTCCTTAGTTTTTAAATTTCCATATTCATTGAACAAAATTTTTATAATTCTATTTTGTAATTTTTGTAGTCGGTTTAGGTGGCAGTCAGCGGCAAAGCCAAAAATTTCAATGCCATATCTAATTTGACTCTCTATCCAAGCATAGTAGATCATTTTTTTATTTTTTGTGCTTAAGAGATACCTTATATGGTAAAGACTTGGCATAAGTTTCCTGAGTTTTTTAATGAGTTTCTCAATCTGCTTTTTATACGTCCACTGTGAGTCAATTTGGAAGCCCAGATAAGTTGCTTCACTTACCCTTTTGATCACACTACATGTATTCATGCAGTTACTGTTTGTACAAAATTTAGTATGAAGAAAGATGTTTTTCTCAACAACTTTTTGAGCATGTGGTGATTTTACAGTGATGCAAAGAGTTTTCTCTTCACTAATAAAGACTTCATTAGATACGAACCAAGAATTCAGCGAATTAAAGTCATGCTGCAATTTGTAGATCATATTCTCAATATCCTGGTCAATAGCAAGTAAAAAAATATCATCAGCAAAGAGAAAAATTTCGCAATTTTCAACAAATTCTGGGATGTCATTTATGTAAATAAGAAACAGTAGGGGACCAAGAACTGAACCTTGTGGTACCCCATGTTCAACTTTTAAAAATTTGCTATTTTCGTTGTTAATTCTGGTGCATACTTGACGATCACCCATGTAGCTTTTAAGAATATTGAGTATTTTACCACGAAGTCCTAAGTTTTTGCATTTATAAAAAAGGATGCCATGGTCAATAGTATCGAATGCTTTTTGAAGGTCTATTAGAATAGCACCTGCTAGTTTACCGTCGTTCAGAGCTTGAGAAACAATGTCATTAATTGCTTTTAAAGCATCGCTAGTGCCTCTATTGCTTCTAAAGCCAAACTGTCTGTTTGACAGAGAAGAATTTTTGTCAAGAAAATTTGAGATTCTATTTGCAAAGAATTTCTCAATAATTTTGTCTATTGCTGGCAGCAGGGAAAAAGGTCGGTAATTGTTCATATCCACTCTAGAGCCCTTTTTAAAAATAGGTCTAAGCATTTGAAATTTTAATCGTTCAGGCCATGTTTCAGTTTCAATAATTTTATTTACAAGTTTAGAGATCAAAATAGCAGAATTGAATTTGCTACTTTTAAGATGCTTCAGCTGGAAGCCGTCAATTCCAGCAGAGTTTTTGTTTTTAATATTTGAAGTGAAGGTAACTTATTACGGAAAGCGTTCTTGACCGCCTCGCTCGTACCCGCGCCGGGCATTCGTCGACTAGTTCATCTCGCTCGCTTAATCCCCCCTTTGTAAATTCACCTTTTCCCAGCCGTTGGCACTGCAACCTCGCCATAAAGCTCTGGCGCTCCTTGTCTGCGGTCCGTATAATAAGCTTTCCTTTCCGAGAACTCAAGTGTTGGCTCGCAATTCTTCGGGCGAAATATGACTTTGCGTTGGTGGATGGCTTGCTGTACTATTACATGCGCTTGAGCTGAAGTTCCCGCTGAAGAAAACGCTTACTTCAACGACGCGGTTTTTTTATTTTTTATTTTATTTTTGGTTGTGGCGTGGGTCTGCAGTGGTACGTTGTACCCTGCAAAAAGGGAAAGAATTTTTTTTAAGAATGTGACGTAAGTAAGCATGCAGGAAGCGGTGGGAAAAGGTAGGAATGCCGTCAGAAACGCGTGGCTTGTAAATTCGTGGATAGTGGCCGTTTCATATACAGGTGGGAATCAAAGCCAAACTTGTATTTAAATATGGCCGCTTGCTGATTTCAAGCCGATTATTGTAAATAGGTAATTTGCACTTGTTAAATGATTACAACACAGGCCTTATTTAAATGTCGCAAATGAAAAAAAAAAAATAAAAGGTAGAGATGAGTATAGGCGGTATGACCTTTTGTACGTTCAGAGTCGTATGAAAGTTGTGATATACACCCAAAACAAAAACTGTATAAGAGAAGCCGTCAAGTTGCCATAGGATCGGCCTTCGAAAGTAGTGATATCATTCCACCAGGGAAAGGGCGCCAAGGTTAATCCCATTAGCCAAGTTAATCGCACCGATTAATACTTTGGACATTAAATGAAAACTTGAAGATTGCTACCACTAGTAGCAATGTTCTAGGTTTAATTTAACTTTCGAACTATTACAGTCGGTGCAGTTAACTTGGCTAATAGGATTAACTTTGTGGGCCTTTCCCTGGTGGAATAATATCACTACATTGGAAGGCCGATCCTTTATGGAAACTTGGCGGCTTCTTTTACACCAAATTTGGTTTTGGGTGGTACAACGAGCAGAAAGAATTTGAGATTTACCAATTTGAGTGCCCTTTCCTGCCACAAGATGCCGTTGTTAGCAAAGTGTGTCAACCTAAGGGCAGTTTAAAGGGACATAACTCCTTCCGGCATGTCGTGTGACCTGTTGAGAATAGCGTTTGCAACATTTACACAGGTTAGAGTTAATGTCGAAAAATCTTCTCGCACGAAAGGAAAAGCAAGAAGATGACTGTGTTGGCAACATTTACACTCGTTTGAACTAATGTCGCAAAACTGAGACATACGGTAAAGCCAACAGGGATGCAGGTACCTTTAAATAACGTGTAATGCCTTTTTCCGTCCTTATTTCGAATAACTTATTGCATAGCATTATTATAGCTGGTGTTACGTAGACTTACACCAGGAATTAATAATGTACAAGCTTTGCTTAGTCGGTATACTGTTCTCCGTTGTAAATGTATATTGCTGGCATCAGCGCTTTGTTGCGACATCCTATGTCAACTTTTGGAACTACGGCTGAGGCTTTTTGTTGTGTTTCAAGGTGGAATGAATTACGTAGAAGCTTTTCGTTTGTTATCACAGTTGGTGAAAAAGATGCTTGCATGCTAATGACGATGAATCCGTTTCCAAGAATCCACGACAGCAATTCCACGACCATTTGCAAACATATTTCTTCAGAAGAACGCGTTTGACAGGGGGTGGTTTTCCATTGGCTGTTGATTTTGCTGTATCCACTGACGTCACAATGCAGCTCAAACCGGAAAGGCTTTAGCTAGGCTCTAGTGTGCGTGCTTCCAGTGACGTCACGTAATGAGCTAGTGAATGACCAACCTTCCTATACAGTATCGTTCCATCGATCTGGAAGCAAAGCAGTATCAGCGAATGTGCGACAACAGCATCTCATCGCAACCTGCGAACCCAGTGGTGTGCAGCACTGCAGCCAACTTTAAACCGATCAAAAGCCCACTCACTGAACCTGCGTAAATGCAACTAATTAATTTAAGCCTGTTTATTAAATAAACAAAATAATAATCCAGCGGTTGCTCACTCTGGGAAATCCCTGTACATTACAATCAGAAATCCCTGGAAATCGTATACCTAAGATGTGAACACCATTTGAAGATCTGTGATCTTGTACACCATTCTGAAGTGAAAAATCTCTGGAAACACAATGGAAATCATTAGAAATCAGTAGAAATCATTAGAAATCAGTAGAAATCATTAGAAATCAGTAGAAATCATTAGAAATCAGTAGAAATCACTGGAAATCACTGGAAAGCCCTACAAAATCCAGAGAAATCATTAGAAATCACTGGAAATCGCTGGAAATCATTAGAAATCACTGGAAATCACTGGAAATCACCGGAAAGCCCAGGAAAATTCCATGGAATTCATTAAAAATCACTGGAAAGCCCTAGAAATCCCAGAGAAATCGTTAGATATCACTGGAAGTCCCAGAGATATCATTAGAAATCACTGGGAATCCATGGAAAAACTTGGAAGTCGTAATCTTAGAAATCTTGAAAATAGGAAATCCCTGGAAACCTTGGAAGTTGTAATCTTACGCACCATTTTCTGAAGTGCGCAATCTCTGGTAAATAATACAACCTACATAACGGACTTGAAACTGATATTTTCGATTAACTTGGGGGTTTACGTGTTGTAGCGAGACGTTCAAGTTTGGATAACAAACACCCTTTAAAATCAGATGGAAAATGGTTTACCCCCAGGCACCAGATAAAACAACTGTAGCAGACTGTCACGCGATATCTTGAGTGCCTTTCGCCCCCCCCCCCGGCGCCCCCCCCGGGGGGGGGGAAAACTACTTTTCTCTCCTCCCGTGCAAGTTAGCCGTCACTCCAGCCCCAAAAAGTCCTTCGTCAGCAACTCCCAGATCTGGCTTATCTCCCCTCCATTTTTTTGGACTTACCCATTTTCCCGTTCCCACAGTCGAAAGACAGACGGTTCATGCATTTGCCAGCGCGTGTAGCTGTCGCGCGGGCGGGAGTGGGGGTGTGAGTTTGAAACGGGCGAGTATGCCATGAGATTAAGGGCGAATGTCTGTTACCTTGGTCTGACGCGGGGGCGTCTCTGCGCCGTCACCCGTAGATAGCGTTTTCCTGTCACGTTGCCCCAGCGGTGGCGAGCGGCGTCGTTTCAAACGTGGACAACAATTGGCGGATGGATGGCCCACGTGACAGGAAGTTGGCTATCTGGCGTGACTGTCATGGCGGATCGATTTAAGGAATACGGTGGATTTTAAAGCGACCGTATCTTGACGTATTAAAGAAAAAGAGTGGTGTGGCTTTAAAGGCGCCTTCCCACCTTTTCAGCTCCTAGATGCAGCGCGCCGTAGAATCTTCCAGCAACAGAAAGAAAATAGCGGTAA
The DNA here is from genome assembly GCA_023313725.1 of Lithobius niger. Taxonomy (NCBI): domain Eukaryota; kingdom Metazoa; phylum Arthropoda; class Chilopoda; order Lithobiomorpha; family Lithobiidae; genus Lithobius; species Lithobius niger. The sequence continues at coordinate 78,835 of JAHWFP010173876.1, read as the reverse complement.
ATTAAAAAAAAAAAAAAAAAGCAACAATATTTGGCAGCAGCGCCGCGAATTGTCATAACTAAAACTAGATCACGTGACCCACATCAGCCTATTGGATGACGGAGAATCTGGAACATGGATGCTGTGTTTAGAATATGGGCAACGCCATTGAAATAGTGAACCGGCGCCTTTAAAGGGATATACCTCCCAGCACCATTTTCCTCGATCCACGACATCAAGTACGGCCCCAAAGGTCTATTTACTTACCGTTAGTCTTTCCCTTGCTAAAACTCCTTTTTAAAATGTGGCGTCTAGGTGATTTTCTGTTGAATATAATGGAACTTTATTTACTAACGACCCGTCACTAAATGATGCATTGCGCGCGTACAATAATCATGACGTTTCATCTCTGTGTGTACATCTACTAATTTTCTAATAATTACCGTGAGTTCTAAAATCTTATAGACTAATGCGGTAAAAATTAAAATTAATTATTCCAATAGATCGCCGAAGCAAAATTATAAGACACTAGCCTAGAAAATTAGAAATTGTGATTTTAAAATACGAGAATCATTCCGGTTTGTGACGACACAATCAATGGGTTCACGCTGGCAGGACTATTAGGCGCAATGCCAATTGACACAGTAGCTACGTTTTCGTTGCGAGGAACGAAGCTACCGTCTCAGTTGACCTTAGCTGTGGTAAATACGCGGATTTGATCGTCGCGTGGGTGTTGTGAGGCAGGCGGAAGGATATAAGGCAAGCGGTATGTTGCTTTAAGATGAACTCTAGCCGTACCCGTATCAATTTCTTTAGTAATGATTTTAATTTTTACAACGGTGGTTGCAAAGTAAACAAAAATAGCATGTGTAAGTTTACTTTTCGTCGCAAACACTAGAGGGGGCTTCAAATACACTGGGAGCATTTATACTTTCCATGCTTTCCAGAGGAATAGACAAACAAATGAATACGTATACAAGTCTTCCCCCACCCCTCCTTTTTTTCCCATTCACCATTAAAGGTACATTCCGCCTGCCTTGTAACAGCCACGCGAAGATCACCATCCGCGCATGTTACCATGGTACCGTTTCGCGAGACTCGGCGTAGTAATATAAGTTCAACTAAGATAGTAAAATAAATACGGATACAAACCTATTTACGTTGCCTTTTAGGTTTGCAACCGTATTTATTTAACACTTATCGAGCCCAATTGGCTTTCTGTCCCGTTTACAACTAAGATAGTAGCTGCGTTCCTCGCAGCGAGGAACACAGCTACTATTTCAGTTGGCATTGGAAGTAGCAGACGAAACAGCATGAACTAAAAAATTGTGCCGTCGCAAGCCGGAGAGATTTTCGTATTTTAACATCACACTTTATAATTTTTACGCTAGTATCTTATAATTTTTCTTCGGCGACCTATAATTGTCATAAATAATTTTAATTTTTACCGTATTAGTCTTTTAGATTTTTGATCTCATGGTAATTATTAGCAAACGATTAAGAATTAGTACACACACATACAGATGAAACGTCATGGTTATTGTAAGCGCGCAAAGGATCATTTAATCGCAGGATGCTATTAAATGAGTTCCTAATAATATTCAACAGAAAATCTCGTAGACGCCACATTTTAAAACTGATTTTTTTTTTAGCAAGGGACTGACTAACTGTAAGTAAATAGAACTCTGGGGTCGTACTTGATGTGGAGGATCGAGAAAAATGGCGTTAGGAGGAATGTACCTTGAAAAACGTTTTCTCTGTAAATTTGATCGAGGAAGAAGAGATCCGATGGCAAGAAAAGCGTTATGCTGTCTTTGCAAGGTCATTGGTTTCCGAGTCGTGGGGCGAGTTGCTCAATATTCACGAACGTCGATACAGTTGTCGTAATCGCTGGCCGTGTTGTGTGCAATCGTGGCCAAACGTGGGAATTGACGTAAATTTGACGTAATCATTGGCCGTGTGCCACGACGTAAAAATGTATTAGCCATCGACGAACGAGAAGAGCGGTACTGTAGCCACCGGATTGGACTATCCAGTCACGTGACACGGGCGTCACAACACAGAGCCGTACACAAACAGAACCTTCCGCAACCACCAAGGCAATCCGTCGGTAATCCAGAGTAATCCATCTTCAGTACACAGCAGAACGTTCGAAAAGTGTCTGTTTTTGAGCGGAAGTGCGTGACGTCATCTCTCGATGCGTCTGATGGGTCCATCCGAACGGAGTTCGTCGATCAGCTCTTAACCTTATTCATGCGTGCTCAGAAACCAAGTGTTCTCTGACCAAGTTCTGACTGTAGTTCTGGAAAGTCTGAATTGGTGACGTAGTAACAAATAGCACACGTGACGTCAAGTTTGCCGGCCGCCTCCAACAGTGGTGAGCTTCGATGGATTAGCTTCGTGGTTTCGGAAGGTACTGAGCGAAACTATGATAAACAACCGAGGGGATCCGACAGAACCGGAAATGGTGTCCGCGATTCGACAGTCCAGTGGTTTTGCAAATCACTAACCTAGATTTGTAGATTTCATGTGATTTAGAAGGGTGACGTACCAAATCACTAACCTAGATTTGTAGATTTCATGTGATTTAGAAGGGTGAGGGTGCCAAAACGACATAGCCGCAAATCGATATAATAGCAAACCAACATAGAGCAAGCATTTTTCCGACATCAATTTAACATACTATTAAATTCCCCCCTCGATTAAATCTTCACATAGAACAAAAACCCAAACGAAATGAATATAATGGCAGTCAAACCTGCAGAAACCTACAGTTTTGTGAAGATTTCCACAGAATTACACTGCACAGATTAAATAAAGTAAACAATTACTTTAATAAAGACCATAAAATAGTGGATATTTCAAAAAAAAAAGTTATCTGAGGGATGAAACCATTAGATACGAAATTCCTTTAGTAAAAAACAGTTATGGAACAAGATGTCAAAATTTTTATATACCAACAATTTTTAACCAGCTACCAGCTGAACTCACTACTTTGACTAGTTTTGGCCAAGTTAAGCGAAAAATCAGAGAATGGTTTATTAATAAATAGGTAATATTTTATGCTTTTTATGTTTTTTATATTCTGCTCTTAAAAATTGGAACCTTATTATTACATATTTGTTACGCCATAGTGGTGTATTATAAGTTTGATCGAGAATGGTTCATGTTCATGATTATGATTGTGGTGTTCATTATCTTGTTGTACTTTAAAATTTGATTCCTATTTTGTATTATACATTTAGTTTTGTTTTCTCCGTAATTGTAAAGATGAGGTTATTCTAATTTATTTTATACTTGATGCAACCCATACAAGTTTCTCTTTGACACTTCGGGATATAATTAAATAAATAAACAATTAAAAAAAAAAAACTATCTCACCGCGAAGATTTGCGAAATTTTACTACATTTGCGCAGCTTAATTTGCAGAATTTTTAGATTTGTAGATTCGCAGACTTGCACCGAGATGTTCAGATTTGCACGGATTTTATTTGATGTACATGGATTTCCGTTGATTTTCATAGATTTTGCAGATTTACAGATATAAAGATTAGCACAGAGATTTTCAGATTTGAACGGAATTTAGTTTATTTGCATGGATTTCTCCTTATTTGCGGATTTACGGATTGCACCCAGGTTTGAAAATTTTCAAAAAGATTTGCAGATTTCACATGGATTCGCTAATCCGAAATCAGAAGTCGCACGCTATTTCAACGTTTGTCGGACATCTCGTAAACAACACACAAGGATAAGTTTTTTTTACTCCCCGAGCACTCCAGTGTTCTTAAACCCCAGACAAGCGAGCAGAAAGTGACGTCTTGATAAGATTAATGTACGAAACATTGGCGCACCATAACTTGTCCTCGCTCCGTAATTAGCATGTCAAGTCGCGGATGGATGGCAGGCTGATGGTGTCATAACACGCGGTATATTGGAGGTTTCTGAAATGCAGTATTATTCCCTGAGGACGCACTGATTGTTTCTAATTAGCCGTGTTTGGTTAACCCCAGATTAGCCGGATACCGAGCGAGGGATCCATGACTCTATTCGGTTAACGACTGCAAACAAATCTTCTGTTTAGCACGTTATGGAACTGCGGTTAATGTGATACGTGGATTAAAGACAGCCTGTTCAGATGGAAACAAGTTTTAGGCGAAATTGGGAAAGCCGAGTGAACAAACGATTGGTTTTTAAAGATGCGCAATAAGCCACAAGCTTCCACAAAGCCTACTACAAGACTCTGTTTTGGAACCATCCTTTTTCTTCTACCAAAAAAAGACGGGTCTTGTTTTTTGGACGCAGCAAGATACTTTAATTTTCGGCAATAATCTTCTGGTGGTTCACGCAGTAATTAACAAATACACATCCTCAAATAAACAAACTGCCGTAAAACTGCAGAAAGGTATGATAAAATGTCGGTTTGTTACTGTAAAAATGACAAAAATGGTAAAAAAAAAATCCAAGAACAAATAAATGCTCATTGGTCAAGCACGAGATGCCATCTTGGAGAATGACGTCATCAACTTCTCAAAAGACTTCCACGGTCCCACTTGCGGACCCTCAGGGTCCTCCAACACTGCCTTACATAAACAAAGTTGTTGCAAAGTAAAAGCCTAAATGTGAACACACATGTACATTAAACTCGACGATTCGGTTCATTTCGGAACCATTATGAAGTGTAGCAAATTAAAACAAATTACAAAAACGCAATAAAGCCATTAGTCAATTTGCAAGTAATTTTACAGTAGGGCAGTGACACGACGTAGTATTATTGTGTATAACTCTATGGTGGAGCCAGTAACTGGGTTAGCTGCAAGGGGCACTGGAGGGAGAAAGGAAGATCGTCTTATTGAAGCCAATGCTATTAGACTGGACTTCTTAAGCCTATAACGCATGATTTTTGTTGTTGGAGAAAACAACATTCTTTTAGGCCTAAGTAACCCGCTCTCAAAGCACTTTCTTGACTAAAAGTGCCGTTTTTTCCGTTACATTTTAATCTAGTGCACCTTGTAGCTATTACCTCCAAATTGTGTATCGTAGCCAAAATGACGTCACATGACGCTGCTCTATTGTAAAACTAGAGGGGACTGAAATGTGTACTTGTGGCTAGACATCGAAGTCCCCTCTACTTTTAAAATGTTAAAAATTTTTACGGTTCTGTCCGTTTCTAACACGTCCTTTCAAGTTCTGCCTTGTGAAGATGGACATTTTACTTGAAACTTGACTGATGGCTTTCTTGTGTTTTTTTTTTAATTTGTTTTGCTTGTTACGTTTGATAACGGCTCTGAGTTGAGCCGAAACGTCCAGTTTTAATGTGTATACGTGTTTAATGTGCACTTTTGGGCTTTTACTTTGCAAAATTTTCCGGTGCTCTTTAAGTTTAATTTAATAACTAAATAAACAACAGTGCATTCCTTTGCTTCCTGCGAGAGAGAACTCGGTAGGCCTAGGTAGGCCTAGATATGCTAATTTGGTGGCAACCGGCCTTTAAAAAACACCCCGACATTAAAATCACGAAGTTTCATACACCCGAATGACCACTTGCATAGGGAAACTGTCCTTGAGTTAGCCTTCGCTTTGTACAGAGGTCAAGTGATCATTCAGGCATTGTAAAATCAATGTGCGATCGATACTGGGGAGTAAAGCCTTAACGTCAAAAGAAATAAACAGTCCTTGACCTTCACCACCGCTGTAATCATGGTCAAAGTTTTCGATCTTTTGTGGTGAAGCTTTCTTGGAACACCGTCAATGTAGACATTTCAACACCCAAGTCGCATATTTGTTTACGATAAACGGAAAAAAATTCGTGTTGCTTTAGAGATGCACACTCCTTTACAGTAAACAAACCACGTGCTATGAATGTTATTAAAAATTTTCCAGAAAAGAAAAAGTGGAACACGTTATTTTGTTCCCTCCCAGTGAATTTGTTGTAAATAATGGCTTTTGTGAGCAGTCCTTTTAGAATTTCATGTTGTCACTTTTCAAGATGGCGACTCTTATTTGACCAAGGAGCGTTTGCGCTTGGATTTTTTATTTTTTTACCATTTCTGTCATTTTTAATGTATAGTAACAGACATTTTATCGCATACGAAAATTTTTATGGCTGTTTGTTTGTCTGAGGGTGTGTATTTGTTAATGATTATAGGTGAACAAGACCAGATGATTTTTTTATGACCAAAAATTAAAGTAGTTTGCTGTGTACCTTTCTTGCGATTTATAAATAGACATAAATCGCTGGAAATAATATTAAGGAAAATTGGAAATTAGCCAATAGCGAAAATTATACACTAGAAATAACGTAGTTCAGTAAGCCACGTTTATGCACTTACGTTTCGTCGGTGTTGCATGACCCGGATTCGAAACGGCTACCCAGTTCGCCTCCAGATCGCTTGCATAGCGCCTTAATCGCTATGGCCACATCCTCCACTGGCAATAACAAATTTTTAAGGTCCATTTTGGAGGATGTGGCCATAGCGATTAAAGCGCTATGCAAGTGATCTGGGGGTGAACTGGGTAGCCGCTTCGAATCCGGCTCATGTCACTCCGACGAAACGTAAGTGCATAAAGTTGGCTTACTGTACTACGTTATTTCTAGTGTATAATTTTCACAGTTGGCTAATTTCTAGGGATGGGTCGGGAACCGAAACCGAATTTTCGGTTTTTACTGGAAACCGAAACCGGTTCGGATTTTGTGTCGGTTTTTCGTACGGTGTTAAAAAAATCAAAAATGTATTTTTTGTTTTAAATTTTTTTTAAAATAATTATCACTTTCTCCGTATAAATGACAAAGCTCCTAGTCATTAAAAAGAAAATAGTAGAGAAAAATGGTGCACAGCAAGTACCATGGTCTATGATGCTGCTGAAAGTGAAAGCAGGAGTGAGTTAGCTGTTACGAGAAAAAAAAAACTAGAAATGACAGGTAGGGTTGGATGGTGGCAAAAACCGAAACCGAAACCGCGGTTTTGAGGGCGTGAAAACCGAAACCGGAACCGAAGTGAAAAAAATAAAACCGACCCCTCCCTACTAATTTCCAATTTTCTTTTTCTTGCGATTTTGTACCCTAGTCATGAAGGGGTACCCTTTAATAGACGTAAACTTTGCTGTTTCTGACCCAGAAAGACATGCTGAAAACAACATGGTAAAAGTCTTAAGTGACAGAAGAGATCTAAAATGGCCGCCATCGTGTGAAAAAATGGCTTCCGGTTGTTGTTTATCGCACATATCTCGTTACGTATCCCTCCTACGACAAAATTGTCTCTGAACAAAATTAACCTTGAGACTTGCAGCATAATTTCGCTAGTGGTAGTCATGTAGCGCAGTTATGAATTTTATTACGGGAACAGAATTCAAACTTAAAATCAGTTGGAGTGCTTGAGTGAGGTTGATACTTGATGCCGGTAGCAAGGATATGGGATGGTAAGGCGGCTTGAATATAAGGTGAACTGTGGTTATGGGCTCACAAATTCAATATAAACGGACACGAATGTAAGGCGGATAACTTTCACCCAAGATTCTGACAATGCCTCTGTTACCAATATAGTTGGATACCTTCAGCACAGCCGATGCTGATTCAGAATCCTATTTTTCTTAATGTAGGTTTTTTTATTTCCAACTGTGGATTCCATAGCAAATTTTTAAGGTCCATTTTTGTTTTTAGTTGTTTGCTAAAGATTTTGCTGAGTAATTCAAAAACTATTTGAGCTACTGACTTTTCAGTAGCACCAATGGATAGCTCTCGAAAAAACGGTTCTTATGGTGTATTTCAACTTCAAAATCGGTCATAATTTGAGCGAGTTATGGATTTGGACGCGCATATAAGACAAAAATAAGACGGAGATTATAAGAAAAAATAAGTCAAGAGTATATTGTTCTATTTACTTTTCTCTTGGAACAGTGGTTTGATATGAACCATATGAAGCATTTGCGCAGTTTGTGTCGCACAAAATAAGTCTTTGTTTTGATATTACATATAATAATGTTAAACATGATATTTCACATAATGTTAATGGTATGGTATTATCACACATAAAACTGTTCTGGACAACTTTCGATGGATGTTTGTTCTGATTGGACAGATGGGAGCTTTGTTTTACTGATTGGGTTCAACCGGTAACACTTATTGATGTACCGGTTCCTATTTAAGATTGAATCCAAACACTTCGTTGCATGTCTGTCATTCTCCTTTCTCTTGTTAGTCTACATTCTGACTTAACAGACCTCATTATTGCCTGTTCAATGATACGATCAGTAGAGAGACCTGCCCTATACTTTGTCGTCACGACGCACAATGTGCAGACCTTCTTGAAACATTCTATTCACATTCAGATGTTTGATTTCCATACTGCATTTCTTGAAGGTTTCCTGTGTCCTGCTGCGGGAAGAATGGAAGCACCTCATTTAAGGCGATCAAATGAAGATTTCAATTTCCCGTTCATTCAGCAATTCGAAACTTCTTTGGAATGTCTAACTGGTTCAGGTATTGAACCGGAAGTCCTCCAGTCTTGCTCTTTACTTTTTACGTGGCCTCTGTTCTATACCACGCGCAATGGCTGTTTGCCATGACGTCACCATGAGTTAGCCAATGATGAACGGCTATTTGGCCGTCTGAGTGGACTAGCCCAGTCACATGACATGCACGTCACAGCAAACAGCCACGGCGCATAGCATATAATGTACCAATGACCGCTAGTAATAATCTGCAAGCCTCAACAGCCATGCTTCCATCTGACACCACATTTGCATAAACCTGTTTTAAGAATTCATTAAGATCGTCGGGTGGCAGTTCTGTGCTTATTCCTGCATATTTTGTCGTAGGAGGGACAAGTAATGAGATAATATGCGAAAAACAACATCCGGAAGCCATCTTTCTTTACAGGACGGCGCCTATTTTAGACCTCTCCTACCACTTAGATTTTTCTAGACTTTGAGTCTGTTGTCTGGGTCTTTCCGAGTCAGAAAAGCAAAAGTAACCTATATAAGGGCACATTTACGCAAGAAGCAAGAAGCTAGCTAGAAGCTAGAAATCACCTCAAATTCCAACATGGCGGCGGTTTTATGTCTGCCGCCTCACAACGAAAACAGCAAATAACGTGAGTTCAGAAGCGTTTGGGAAAATTGTTTCGTCATGAGGTATACTTTATATTATTGGCACGGATTATAAGACTGCAAGTATTTACTCAAACGATGTCGGGTTTAGCTAATCCATTTAGCGTTGTTACCATGGCAATGTCACCTTTGCCATCGCGATTGAGTTCTAGCTGCGAGAATACAAAGGCGAGTCGATGCATAAACGCGCCCTTACAATTGGTTCCGGGTGTTGCCCTTTTTTACGGTAACCATCTATAATCGCAAAACAACGTTTTTCTTCGACTAATCCATTTAGGTTTTTTTTTTGGTAACAAAATTTCTTTCTGATAAGTTTGGCTGAATAGTAACTTTGACTGATAGAATTATCATGTCATGAGCACTTTCCAGAGCAATTTTCGCGCTTTTGAGGGTCAAAAAATCTAGTACATCAATGAAAATAGGCCTATTCGAAGCTTAATTTAACTATCTTTTATTTGGCGCTATTCTCATGTTCGTAGTTGTTCGTAGATGAACAAACGCGCACATCGAAAGTTTTTTAATGATATTGTAACGACTGTCGTCTGTAAAGGCAACGCGCATCACGAAGCCAACACTTCGCGGTGCGCCTTGCCGTTATGTGAGCTGCGACGCGCCCGTGCTTAGTCCCCTAGCTATAAGCAGCAAGGAATAAATTGGAATTGAGTACGTGTTATCCGTACTAATCATCTATGCCATGATCATTAACCAGTGATCACTTACAATAAACATCAGAAAAAGTTCAAATTTTTTTAGCTGCTAGGTCATAACATATTATATTTTGTAAATGTTGGTTGACATTTTTTTTTGGTTTAGTTGTACAAGTATTTTATTGATTTGTTTATTTTTTTTCTTGTGTTTGTAGATCTGGCCCGTGTTGGTGGCTGCGGGCATGACCTCCGAGGAGGAGGGGTGCGATCCTCAGGACCAGGCACTGCAACAACAGCAACAACAACAGCAACAGCAGCAACAGCAACAACAATTGAGATGTCGACAAGAACGTGAAGCCAGGTCCCTGGCCCTAGAGAAAGCCTACGTCCACGATGTCTACCGCCAGATCGCCCCTCACTTTGCTCACCATCGTCACAAAGCCTGGCCGCGTGTCTGCCAGTTTCTTCTCGACCTCGAGCCGGGATCACTCGTCTGTGATGTCGGTAAGGAAAATTTAAAGTTAATTTTAATAGATATAAGATGTAACGTAAGACCAAAACCGTCCACCGTTAGAGGTCAATTACATCCATTTTGACATGCATGCTTTGACTTTTGGATCACTTAAACAATAACTAAACACAAGAGCTGCGGTAAGAATACGTTACGTTTACGTCCGATACAACAATTTAATTATTGCATCACCAAAACACGATACGGAGACCGCCATTGTTTTGCTGGTACGCGCAGAAATTTAATTCTTTCTCACAACTGTCGGCCAGCTAAGGCCGTCAGGCGCTTGAGCTCTCACAGCCAATAGAGCTATCTCAATCGGCTGCGAGTCGAAATCGAATAGTGACATCAGTTGGCATTAATTTCTGCGCGTTCCAGCAAAACAATGGCGGTCTCCATGTCGTGTTTTGGTGATGCAATAATTAAATTGTTGTATCGGACGTACGTAACGTATTCTTACCGCAATTCTTGTGTTTAGTTATTGTGTAAATGATCCAAAAGTAAAGCATGCATGTCAAAATGGATGTAATTGCCCTTTAACACTATAAAATGACGATAAAGTAAGCACGTCAAAATATTAAGCAGCAGAAAAAGGATGGGCTACAAGACAGAACCTTGAGGTATGCTCGTCCCGACAAAACGCGTCGTAATTTTTGCATGAATGAACCATCGCTGTCTGGCCGTGGTAGGGCTAGTTTAAAGTAAATTTATTCGATGTTGGATGTAACCATAGGAGTTGATTGTGTTTGAATGGATAAGCAACTCCCAGCTCAAATGCATAGCCGAAGTGCGTAGTCTTCGATGGCAAGCGTGACTCACGAATGTACCCAGAATACAAAGCGCGTCTGCTACTTCCGCCTGACCAAGCCGCCATGAGGTATTCGCGGTTGATCCGCTCGTAGGCGGTGGAATTTTCTGTGAAATACGCCCTGTACTACATTGTTTATGATGTATCAAACGTAGGTAAGATAAGAGATTGTTATATTGCCAGGCGTTACGTGCCATTGTGTTTTGTAACAAAGTTTGACAGTCGAACGAAACCTTAACGCCGATTGTTGGGGAAGTAAATATCGTATTTTTGTAACACGAGGCGGGGTGCTTATGAATGCATGATATTTGCAAGAAAACCGCAGCAGCAGAAAAATTGAATAAATTACTAAATCTAATTTAGTACCGTTATGCCAGTTTAGTACCACGTTATACTAGGCGTCATCTGCTTTCTCCACCATGTTGAAAGATGGTTTAGATGGATTAAACCTAGTGCGTTGGGTGTAAATTTCCGATCGCGCGGCCGCGAGTGCCGATTGGTGTGGCGGCACGTCCTTTGACGCCGCGCTCTTAAACTTCCGGTTTAGTCAAGTTGCTTATCCACCAAAACACAATCAACTCCTATGATGTAACGTATGACCAAAAACAAACGTTCACCGTTAACCCCATTAAGAAGACGATAAAACAAGCCCATCAAAAGAATGAGGTATCAGAAAGAAGATGGGTTACAAGACAGAGCCTTGAGGTATGCTCGTCCTGATAAAACGCTTCGTGTTTTTGGCATGATGGGCCATCGCCGTCTGGCCGTGGCAAGGTACATTTAAAGTAAATTTAGGCGATGTTAGATGTAACGTAAGATCAAAAACGTCCACCGTTAACCCCATCATTAAAATGACGATAAAACAACCACGTCAAACTATTTATGCAGCAGAAAAAGGATCATGGGTAAAACAGAGCCTTGAGGTATGCTCGTCCCGACAAAACGTGTCGTAGTTTTGGCATGAATGAACCATTGCCGCCTGGCCGCGGTACGGCAAATTTAAAGTGAATTTATTCGATGTTAGATGTAACGTAAGACCAAAAAGATCCAGCGTTAACCACCATTAAAAAGACGACAAAACAAGCGCTTTAAAAGAATTAGTAAAGCTGAAGAAGGATGGATTTCAAAACAGAGCCTTGCGGTATACTCTGGCTGGCTACATTGTGTGAGACGTGTTTGTGTTTGGTGGGAATGAACCATTATCCACAAAGTGTGGCTGCACGTTGACAGTTTATTCTTGATCATGAGCCGGTATCACTTGTCTGTGATGTCGGTAAAGCAAATTTTAGGCATTTTATTTGTAATTATTATTATTTTTTTATTTAATCAATCGCAGCACGAAGCATAAAAAGACGATCAAATAAGCGCATCAAAATAAGACGCAGCAGAAACGGACGATTGGGGTTCGACCGTCCTACGTTTTCCTAAACACGTCTTGTTTTGGTAAAAGAACAAGCGGCTACAGCGACTACCTAGTCGCATCCAGTCTTCTGTACAGTTCTGCCACTACCAATAGTGACGCACACTTCTCTATCACGCATTGCAAAAGCTATCTCTATTATATAATCTAAAAGCAGTAACCATCAGCATTGCCCGTTGAAAATGTGTTAAAGCGTTTAAGCTTATTTTACATTTTAGGCGTAATTGTCAGCGTTTAGGCCTAATTTACAACTTCCATTTCGTAAGTAGCAACTGACGAAGATTTGGATTGTATACAGTAAGCCTATTCATTTTTGCAACACGGTATGCCTCGATCCGGGCACACAGTTACAGTGTTACAACGTAATGCGCAACGTAGCCTATATAGATCAGTGGTAGTAGAGAAGGGGCAGGAGAGACGCTGTTGAGAAAGCCAGCAGCGACTTGTAGCATCTTGACGTTGCCATGGTAACGTGATTTTAGGCTTAATTTTCATTTTTAAGGCCTAATTCTTTTAACGGCAGTTTTAGTTTCGTAAGTAGCAGATAGGCCTAATGGAGAATTTGGTTCGGCCGTAAGCCTATTCATTCATGCAACAATGTGACAAGATTCTTTTAAATGAAGCTAAAATGTTTTTGGTTTTACGGCTGCGTTAACACAAATCCTTAGGATTTCAATTCGACGATAAAATGTTATTATTTAATTAAGTTACGTCGAAGAAGTCTATTAGCTATAAGGAGGTAACGATGTTTTAATTTGCCATGTTATTTAACTAACTTTTGACACTGAATCGAACGTTGTAAACGGTGGTCGTCTCTATCTGGTACCGTTGCGAATTTGAAAAAAGCGACGGACGGACAGACTAAATCGTTGCAATAGTCTTCTCAGCCGGTACAGAAGACTAAAAGGATGGGTTCCAAAACAGAGTTTTGCGGTCTACTCGACGTACATTGCCTAAATTGCTTGTTTTATTGTTGTATTTTTGCGTTTTGTTTTTAGCAGAAGAAAAAGAGTCTTGGAAAGAAAAAAGCCTAAAAAAGCCCTAAAGGAGTCCTAAAAAGGTCTAAAAAGTCCTAAAAGAAATCTGGAAGTCCTCAAAGAGTCTTGTAGTTTGCTCATCCCTTCATGTCTTAAAACGCATCTATATTTTATATGAACGTCCATTGGCTGTTTCCACTCATTGCTAAGTCCACCAGCGGGTTCGAATTGCAGACGCAGATCGACGAGTGACGCGGCCATTTGACGCCCACGCCAACATATAATCATCAAACTCAAGGTTATTAAAGAGCAAGTGCGGTGATGAACACGTGGGTATTGCAGTTCTGGGTTCCGTTTAACATCGAAGGTGAAAGGAAATAATATTCAGTTCAGCGTCCTACTGTTTTCCAAAACTTGACACAGAGGGGGAGGGGGGGGGGGGTTTAAAGACGCGCAAGCGAAGGCGCTTTAACACTTTGAGTTACTGGGTCCAGGTAGATAGACACTCGAGAGGATGGCCAAAAACTAAGTCCCAACTCGCACTGCAAGCTTTGTGAGGGGTCCCCGGGGACCCCGAGCAAAGCGAGCAGCAACAGCCCAGTGGTTAGCGTCCTCACCTCCAAACCAAGCGAATGCCGGTTCGAATCCCGCGACCGACCCAACAGTTAAAAAAAAATCACCTACGCATAATGCGTGACTCAATGGGTTATCATAGGCGCTTCTCATCCTCTACTGGGCGAGACCGAAAACGTCCATCGTTAACCCCGTTAATTTAAATCGTATTAAATAACTGAACAAAAAACGGCTTTGCCGTTTAGAAAAAAAGCATTAGAGCTCGTATCCGCATACTCACAGCTGTGTAGGTACACGAATACAAACGGATTAGAGTTCACACGTATGCAACGAACTCCAATTTGAACTCCAATTCCAGGGAACAAGGACTGTTTTTGCTCAGTGGTTACGTCAGAAAGTGAACGCAGTTTGTGTTTGAAATGTTTAATGTTTGTGCGCGGTGTATGTTTATGTGCTCTTAATTTGGGTGTTGTACAGGCTTTTTTTTTTAATATTTGTCTGTGTTATAAATTATATCCTAATTACATGCTAATTACATCCCAATTATGTCATAATTATGTGCTTATTATATCCTAATTGTATTCTAATTATATTTGCATGGCGTCGCAGGGTGGTTTACCTAAGACGTCAAAATCGGTCAATAAACGCCACCCTCGCGACTTGAGTGCAGCAATTTTGACGTTGTCGGCATGTAGTAACGCATCGCTTAGCACGAAATTGTCTTCAGTCTAGAGAGAACTTTAAAGCCCTAACTGACTGGATGGTGGCGTCTGCGTGGCGTCGCACGATGGTTTACCAAAATCGTCAAAATCGGTCCTTAACGCAACACCAACCACACGATTGCAGCAGTTTTGACGTTGTAGGCACGTAGTAACGCACGAAATTGTTTTCAGTGTGGAAAAGGGCTTTAGATATCAACAAGCAATGTGCTTAAAATCGAAAACACATTTTCCTCACCTCTTCAAAGAACCACGTACGTTTTAACCCGCTCCGATCGTATTTCGAAAAGAAATTAATAATTCCATCTGGAAATCGACGCTAGCGCTCATTGCTTATGCGCGTACGTTACTTCAATTTAGCCCGGGCTTTGTTTCGCCCCCCCCCCCCCCGCCCCTTCCCCCTCCTCACCCCCTCCCACCACCCGATTGTCTCCAATCCCCGCCCGGGGTCCAATATCGATTGCATTATTAATGACTCCTTAAGCGAATTCCTCTGCAGACTCGAGAACAAAACCCCCTTTTTTTATTCCTAATGGCACTTTAATGAGGTATTTCTCGTGTGGTTTCATTTTCTTTATTCAATTCACGAAATCTAGGAATTCGATAGTGTGCAGCCCAGAGCAACCATCGAAACGGGTCTAAGCGAAAAAATCGGAAGTGTTATGCTTTCCTTTTTTTTTCTCCCCTTTACTTTCGGTATTGTAATTTATTTATAGACGAAAGTGAATTCCAGCACGGAAGGCGAAAGGGGCTCAATGCGTGTACACACTTCCTTTGACGTCATTGTGGTCAGACGCGGACTGGCAAGGTCGGAGGACCGGCAAATCCCTACTGGTCTCTGGCTTCTAGCGAGCTACATTGCCGTTATCAATTAAACAACCGGCTGCAGCGACTACCTTGTCGCAACCGGGTTTCTGTACGATTCCGGAACTACATACGTTGAGGCGCATACCTCTCGTGCACTGCAACAGCGATATCTATTGTATAATCTAAAAGCAGTAACCGTAACAGTTACATGTGGTTACAAATGTGTTAGGCTTTAGACCTATTTTATTTAGGCGTAATTGACAGCTTTGATGCCTAATTTTTACCTGCCGTTTTAATTTCGTAAGTAGCAGCTAACGGGGAATTTGGTTCGAGAGTAAGCCTATTCATCCATGCAACATGGCGTCGACACTATTCTGAATTACGCTGTGTCGTTAACGAAATCCTTTTGTTTTGGTTGCGTATTGTCCTTAGGGTTTAAATGCGATGTTCAAAGATTATACCACACATCATGGCTGTTTGGTGTAACGTGCATATCACGTGACTGGGCTAGTCCTTTCAGACGGCCAAACAGCCTTTGTTCTCGTTCGTCATTGGCTAACTCGTGGTGACGTCACGGCAAACAGCCATTAATTGCGCATGGTTTAGTTACGTCGAGAAGGCTTATTTATTAGCTATTAGAAAACAACGACGTTTTTAACATTTAATTCAATGTCCTTTAAGAACTTTTGGTGACTTAATGTAATGGTAAAAACCGTGTCGTCTCTATCTGGCAATATTCTGCAGTTAAAAAAAAGCGACGGACTGACGGACGGACGAAGTCGTCTTCTCAGCCAGTTCGGTTGTAACAGAAGAGTACAAAAATTGGCCTCTGTCCACTATAGCTTCACGGCTGAGGAGGGAGTATGACTGCAAAAATAGTCCAGGTTACTGGCGAAAGTGGATGACGAAGGACCATGGAATACTAAGCAGTGGCACAACTAGGTATCTTTTTCCAAGGGCGGGTGCAAGGCCCAAATATTGGACCTCTCCTCAGCAAGTACACAATTTTGGGGGAAACGGTGCTCCCAACCCAACCTAAGCCAAACAACAGGGCATTTTGGGCCCCCTCGCTCGTAAATTTTGGGCCCGCTGCCACCTGGGCCCCGGGTTCCTTGTACCTTTGCGCCACCCAATTGCGGCTCTACAACTAAGAATACTTAAGATTACCAAGGATTACGTAGAAATACCATGGAATACATCGGATCGTCAGTAGGTTAACAAAGATTGCAAGAGGATTAACACCGGATTCCCTGTTAATATCAACTCGGATTTCCAAGTTTGCCTAGCTAAGATTCTGCATTGTGCTTTGTTACTGTATTACTGAGAGGAATAACTGCACATTGCTGGGTTCTACGAAAACTTAAGAATGACTGGATTACTAAGGTAGCCTACTTTAGATTACTGGATTACTTCATGAAATATTCCGGATTACCGTCACTACGGTACTCATTTCGGCATTTCTGGCGTGTCGGATTACCGCAGATTACTGTTGATTGCAAGGGAATCCAGTAATATCTGTGGATTACTAAGGATTACTAAGAAACACTGTTATACCGGATTTCCAAAAGTTGGTTACCCCTCGTTCTGGACTTCAGCTCCACTTGTCTGCCTCTGATGTCGGATATTGGTGGCAAGTGATGCTAGGCGACAATAAACGAACTCTGTGACGTGCTGGTGCTAAGAGAGTGTACGATAAGTTTCAAGGCAAGCTCAATTCTTATCCGCTCCTTACTGCATAGCTAGGGGACTATGCACATAGCATCACATATTAGGCATTTGGCATCAACCAGAGTGCACCAGAGAGAGCCAACTTGCAGATTGCCTCTTTAACACCAACTGGCGAACCGTTGTTCCTGACCCGTATTTACAAGAGTCGAGAACAATAGATCTTCCTTAAGGCGTTACGTCACGTGACTGGCTACCTGGTTTAATGCGGTTTCAACTGGTTCTCAGTTGGACTAGCATTGCTGCCTGGCTGTTGGCGCTCTTCCAATTCCCGTGTTTAGGCGGTAATTGGGAGGACGCACAAGCAACTCGTGTAACGACAAGGTGTACCGCGAGTGTTGGCTCGTGTTGCGTTTCACTGTAGAAAAATAGCTGGTTACAACTCAAAACAGAGTTCGTTTCATGTGCTAGTTTGCTCTTAAATGCAATTATCTTATCTTGCTTGAGAACTTCCCAATGCGGGAGGAAGGCATGGCAATCAATGAGGCTAAAGGATCGTCAGATTAATCTCTCCAGAGGTCCTCAAAAAATAAAAGCCTTTCGATTTTAATTAATTTAGCTTGTCGTCTCGTGGTGATATTGTAATGCGGGTTGAAGAGGGAGTTTAAAATTAGCCAATTACGAGCAGCCCTCCGATTGGATAACATCGAATATGTTTGTTCGCCGATGAGCTAAGATAATATCTAAGATACACGCCGCTGGTTGCCTAGGAGGTGGAAAATAAACTTGGTAATATCGTTTTGCCTGGGGTGGTATTTATAGTGAGGGGATTGTTTATTAAACATGGGAATATTTAAGGAAAATGGCGAAGGAACGTAAAGAGGCCGGTGATTATTGGTTGCTCTTCTCTGCGCGTTTTCCCCTGCAAGCAATGTATATCTGGTATCCTAGTGACCGGGTCTGGGTGCAGTGATCCACAGTTGGTCCAATAAAGACACTGATACCTTATAGTTAGTGGCTTATCTGCTAATTAGGATATAATCTATATACTTATTTGCATTAAATTAGGGGAATAAGTAGGGGAAAAAAGGAAAAAGACGCTAACAACCCGGGGGGGAGGGGGGAGGCAGACCAAACAATGGGGGAGTGTGGGGTGGGGGTTGCAGTGGGTTCGGGGGGAACAGGAGGGCATTTTAAGTCATGCTACCCAGAAAGCACTTCGTTCGCGCATGCGCAGATGTTCTGCACGGGGACAGCTTGTTAGGATATTAGTAGGATATAAGTAGTATATTATTAGGATATAATTAGGATATATCTCGGATAAAATTAGCATATAATTAGGAATTAACTAGGATATCATTAGCCTATAACTTGCACCCAATTAGGATGCAATTAGCATGTAATTAGGACGAAATTAGCATATAATTGGGATGTGATTGGTATATAATCAGGATATAATTACAATATAATTAGCATGATATTAGGATATAATTAGCACATAATTAAGATATAATCAGCATGTACTACAACGCAAGTACTTCGAACGGTTAGATGCTTTTTGAAGAAGTATACGAGTGTAGTTTGTTTGGCTGCAGACGAGCACTGTCCGTTGTACTTTAATTTCCTGTTGATAATGAATCCAAGGTCCTTCATTTCTGAAACTATCTCAAGTAGAGTGCCATTCAAGATGTAGTTTGGATGACCTCCACCTTCAGTCCACTTTATTTTGCAATTTTCTTGATTGAACTCCATCTTATTTCATTTAACCCATGCTCTGTGTTGCTGTCTTCTCGTAACAGTCAATATCAGCAGCAGAAGTAATTTTCGTGTAAATTTTGTGATTATCTGCATGCAGTACACAGCTACGTGAAGATCGGTCACCACATGAACAAATACATGAAAGAGATTTTGGCCTCGTATTGATAATTGGGGGTCCCCATTCGTATCATGACGAATTCCAAACAATACTGTTTGCTGCGGTATAGTTCGCTATCCATTTTCCGATGTGGAATTAGCCCCTCTGCTCTGGAATTTTTGCAAAAGGTTGTGGAATGCTTTCTTTAAATCAAAATACGTAACATCAGTAGCAAATTTATCTTTCAAGTTTTGTCGAGTTGCTAGTAAATTTAAGGAGGTTATACTCGGACAAGATTTGATCTTGACGCATCCGTATTGGCTGGGGTTAAAGTCACCCCAATCCAACATCCAGTTAGTTATATTCAGATCAGTGGGGCCAAACTGTAAGGTGGTAAGTACACAATTCGTAAACCAAAATTATAATTTTAATTTTTAATAATTTTTCTAACCCAAGTTTACTGTTTATTTTATTTTGTTTTGTTTTGTTTTGAACCAGCCCTGAAATTAATGCGAAAATCGTTAACGGTGGCTCCAGGGGGCGGTGGGCTATTCCGAGCTTTTTGCATATTGCGGTTCCACTGGCTTGTTGATTGACGTCACAACGCAGGTCAACAGTTTACCGGAACGACCTAACATGGTTCTCCTGTGACGTCACGTAATGAGCTGGGGAGTGACCAACCTTACTATATACAATCGTTCCATCAATCTTGGATGGCTCCTTCCATTCATCCGCCATGTTGGAAACACGAAGTGCCGCCGGAATTAAGACTTTCCAACTTCCGGTCTGTAGTATACGCCATTACATTCTTTAAAAGGGTGAAGATGTAAACAAACGCTGTTTATCTGACCGATTATCTCATTGTTCCAGCCCATATCTCGCCATAGCCACAGAGTAAAACACATTATAAACTTCGTTTTATCCCCCCCCCCCCCCTCCGTCTACCTTCCCCCTCGTTCGTTCTACACGACTATACCGGGTTTTAAGTTAAGAAAGTTCCGAGGCGACTCCTGGTTTGCCTTCCGCGTTTTTCTTGCTGTTATCTGTTTACCTGTTTCTATTTTTTCCTTTCTTCTTTGGGCCCCCCCCCCCCCAAGTCCACCCAATCGTAGACGTATTTCTTCATTCGTCTTTTGGTAAATTGAGATTGGTCAATATTTCAGAATCGTGGCGCCGGCCGATCCTTGCCGGTAGGGGACGCTAACGTGTCACGTGTTTGATCGATGGACGTGCGTTCGAGGATGCATCAATTTCGAGATGCAGTCCCCCACTTGGACTACCCACGTTTTCTCGAGAGGGTTTTCGAGGATTTATTTATTGTATGTGAGAGTTATGAGACATGACGTGAATAAGAAAAAAAACGGTAGACGAACAGTTTTGACGGGATTCCACGCAGGCAAAAGTTCGTTTGTCTCTGTTTACTGGCACGACAATATTATTGAGAGCACGTTATCCTCGAACCGACTCCCGGGATAAGTGCTGTCGAGAACGAGAAGATAACGAGATTAAATGGGTCAAGTCTCGACCCAATAAAATTTGCCGGCCAAACCAAGGACGGTTGATTATCCAGCTCTGGTAGGGTTGGTCTACTTGATGCTACGGGGCAAGACACAAATACCACGGGATCTTCCCGACTCGAGAACCATAGGTTTTTTTAAATCCTAATACGTTTTACTCATGGATGAGGTCATTGGAGCGGTTTTAAGCGCCATTTTAACTTGTTAGCCGGCATGTTATCCGGCCGAAAATATACGGTGCGTTTAATGCCCCCCCCCCTCCTCCTCTCCACAACTAAAGTCTTAGTCCGAATAGTGGTTCTCAGTAGGACCCATCACGATGATGGGGGGGGGGGGGGGGGGGGGGGGCGCAGAATGAACCTAACCAACAAAATATCTGACAAAAACTTTATACAGTCGTAAATTTCTGCCTTTACACTCTTCCTTCCTAATTTCCAGGCCTGGAAAATAAGAAAAAGGAATTCCAGGCCTGTAAAATAAAAGT
>JAHWFP010173876.1:0-29238 GCA_023313725.1 Lithobius niger | reverse complement strand
CAGGGCAGTGCTTTGCTGCTCCACTTATATGATTTCTGCCCAGTGCTCCAACGGGCAGTGCTTTGCTGCTCCACTTATATGATTTCTGCCCAGTGCTGCACAGGGCAGTGCTTTGCTGCTGCACTTATATGATTTCTGCCCAGTGCTGCACAGGGCAGTGCTTTGCTGCTGCACTTATATGATTTCTGCCCAGTGCTGCACAGGGCAGTGCTTTGCTGCTCCACTTATATGATTTCTGCCCAGTGCTCCACCGGGCAGTCCTTTGCTCCTCCACTTATATGATTTCTGCCCAGTGCTCCACAAGGCAGTGCTTTGCTGCTCCACTTATATGATTTTTGCCCAGTGCTCCACCGGGCTGTGCTTTGCTGCTCCACTTATATGATTTCTGCCCAGTGCTCCACAGAGCAGTGCTTTGCTGCTCCACTTATATGATTTCTGCCCAGTGCTCCACAGGACAGTGTTTTGCTGCTCCATTTATATGATTTCTGCCCAGTGCTCCACAGGGAAGTGCTTTGCTGCTCCAGTTATATTTCTTCCCAGTGCTCCACATGACAGTGCTTTGCTGCTCCACTTATATGATTTCTGCCTAGTGCTCCAGAGGGCATTGATTAGTTGCTTCACTTTTATTATTTCTACCCAGTGCTCCATAGGGCAGTGATTTGCTGCTCCACTTTTATTATTTCTGCCCAGTGCTCTACAGGGCAGAGTTTTGCTGCTCCACTTATATGATTTCTGCCTAGTGCTCTGCCTAAAATGTCATCCCGAAAATATTATTTCAAATTGGAATTTCTTGCACCAAAGTTGAAAGAAAAAAAACCGGAACGCTATCGCGTCCCGAACAGACAAACACAAAAAAATCCTATTTCAGTGAATATTCAATCTCCAGTTTCGAAAGTAGGAACTTAGTTACCGCTGCAGAAATTTAGTCTTCCCCAAATACTCAGTATCAAATGGGCCCTCCTTTAATTCCTCTAGTCAGAAGCTGAGTGCGATTTTGAACAGCATTCGAAAGGGACATTTTTATTAAAATCGTGCTCATCAATTATTTTCAGTACTGAATTTCCTTTTGATTGGTCTTACTTACCCCGCAATCATCACAGTTGGATTATTAGATTCGTAGGTTGCAGCTCCGCCAAGCTTAAAGAGTGATTGATTACCTTTTTCATGAAAGCAGAGCACCTTGCAGACAGCGCAAGTTCAACGGTCGGAACATTAATGTTGGGGGAGAAAAGAGCTGCGTAAGGCGCGTGAATAAATGTTTAAATAAATGTTCATTCAATATATTGGAGCAAGGGGAACAAGGATGGAAAAGATGGGATTGGTCGTTGTTGGGGAGGGGGTGGCGGGGGGGGGGGCGGCGGGGTTAGTGGCGCTCCAAATCCGATAAGAATGTCGATAACCATGTAAGGAGGTGGTGGAGGGGGATGGGGAAAAACAAGAAAAATATTCTATTTCCATAAATTTTAATATTTTTGCTGTCTTCTTTCGGCTGCCTACGTAGCAATGGGGGTTGTGGAAATATGTGTATAAAAGCCTTAACTCGTTCAGCTCGCCACTGAAACGGTCACTGCTATTGAACAATTTAAGTGCACGATAAACCCTCAATCGCATTATCAGCCGACGAAAATTTGTTTGGAAGTTGAGAACATAAATAAAGGATAATTATGTAGTTTAAAGGGCAATTGCATCCATTTTGACATGCATGCTTTACTTTTGAATCATTTACACAACAACTAAACACAAGAATTGCGGTAAGAATACGTTACTTACTTCCGATATAACAATTTAATTACTGCATCACCAAAACACGACACGGAGATCGCCATTGTTTTGCTGGAACGCTCAGAAATTAATGCCGACTGATGTCACTCTTCGATTTCGATTCGCAGCCGATTGAGATAGCGCTATTGTCTGTGAGAGCCTCGAGCGTCTGACGGCCTTAGCTGGCCGACAGTTGTAGTGGCCAGCTAAAGCCGTCGACCCTTCAGCTCTCACAGCCAATACAGCTATCTCAATCGGCTGCGAGTCGAAATCGAAGAGTGACATCTGTCGGCATTAATTTCTGCACGTTCCAGCAAAACAATGGCGATCTCCGTATCGTGTTTTGGTGATGCAGTAATTAAATTGTTATATCGGACGTAAGTAACGTATTCTTACCGCAATTCTTGTGTTTAGTTATTGTGTAAATGATCCAAAAGGAAAGCATGCATGGATGTACTTGCCCTTTAACCGAACCACGCAAAATCACTCAATTTTGGTAGATCCCGACGCAGTTCTTCATCCACCAGGATTGTCCAACCCAATCTTTGTGCGCTATACTGCCGCTGAACGATGGCAAACATTGTTTGAATTGGAAACGGATGAGAATAATTTACATTTGCATGTTTTTTTTTAATTAATTGTTTTAATTTTTATTTTTTACAGTTCGAATCTCAAGACGTGCTGGTCCCGTGGCATAAACCAGTTGAAAGTAGTAGTGAGGGTAAGTAGTTGAAAGATTATGTGATTTTATAGTAGGTGTTGTCATATTAAACACCAAAACGGGTAAAAGGGACCGCCAAGTTCGGAACGTGGTTCGGCCCTTCAAAGGGGTGATATCAACACACCAAAACATTTGCCAAGTTAATCGCACCGACTAATAGTTCGAAGGCTAAGCTAAAACTAGAACATTGCTACTTTCGGTATATAGTATCGCACTGCAGCCATTCGTCAAATTCGAAGCCTTCCCGCTGTCTCTGTATCACCCGAATTAACATGGGGATGAGCGGACTATAAAAAACTAGAAACTAGTCACACATTTGCAACGTTATTGGCTATTGAGGGCCGAGTTTTGCATTGAAAGCGAATTAGCTGACATTCCTGCACAAGTTAATTTTTGTCAGGTGGGTCATTGCTCTCTATTTTACCACAACTTAAGCTTTTGTACCGCATTATTATTTTTCCCCAAGTACCTGAAATGTGCCAAACTATGCGTCAGGATATTAGACACTGACGCTATGGCGTCGCGCTACAATGGTTTACAACCTTGACAATTGAATTGATGTGATGTTTGTTGCCTAATTTGGCGCGACACACTAGCGTGTGTCTACATGTTGATTTTTTTTTTTTGTTCAGGGAAGGGGGAGGGGTGGGAGGCAAACATTTGCTAAAACTTCTCTTGTTCTCAATGTTTGAAAGAAATCTTATCGTGACTGGCAGCGTTGATGACTAAATTGAAACAACGTTGCTTTCGTTTTCGTTAGGTTGCGAAAAAAAAAATCCGGATTTTTTCAGTAACGTGCAGGAGCGGAGAAAAAAGCTTCTTGTCGGATGTCTGTCTGTGTGTATTCACGATAACTGTGAACGCTTTTATCCGATTCGTTTCGAATTTTAACACATGCATTTGGTGCCTTAAATTTGTGGATTTAGCTTTGGAAAATCCTTAAAATTCGGTGAGGGGATCGGAGTTTTTGACCGAGATATACGAGATTGGTGAGGTGCCTTTTCTTCGGTGGAAATTGATGACGAAGGAGAAAAAAAAACTGGGAATTCCTGGTGAAATTCGAGCCGAGGCAACTGACCCAACCTGACCTTTAAAAAAATTACACTACACCCAAAAAAAATAAGAAACAACCAAAACAAATTCGACAAATTGCCAATTGTTTTGTCGATTATTTTGTTGGTTATTCCTATTTTTCGTGGTGTTGTTTTTGTGAGAAGTTAGGTTAAAGGCGCCTTTTCACTTTTTCAACTCCTAAATGCAGCATCGTAGAATCTTCGATCAATATGAAGAAAATAGCGTTAAATAAAAAAAAAAAAAAAAGAAACAACGCTTCGCTGCAGCGCCGCCAAATTTTCATAACTAAAACGAGATCACGCGACCCACATTGGCCTATCGGATGCCAAAGAATTTGGAACGTGGATGCTGTGTTTAGAATATGGGCAAAGCTATTGATATGTTGAACCGGCGCCTTTAAGTCCGCTGCTCGAATTTCACCCAGCCACCCCCACCCCGCGGGGGGGGCGGGCGTGCTACAAGCCACAATATGAACTTGGGCGTACTTGGTATATACGCATTAGCAATATTTCAAACGAATCGTACAGCGGTTTTAAGAATTTTTGTGGATGAGAGAAAGACAGGCATACACGACACGATTGCAAGATGAGTACTGAGTAGTATCATGTATGAGAAAGTGAACTAGATAGATGTAGCATGTTACCTGTTCCAAGCGTACGCTGTGCCCTAGCGGCAGTTGCGGCTACTACTACGTCTGATAATGCTTTGCTTTTTATGCTGCGTCGAAGGCCAAGTATTAGCAGAGATATTAGTAGCCGCAGCTACCGCCAGAGGACCGCGCACGCTTGGAAGAAGTAGGATGCTATATCTAGTTAACTTTCTAAGTGTTTTTGCACTGCTTTGAGCGGTTGTCATTTTATAAAAAAAAAAAAAAAAACAAGTGTCAAAAAAAAAGGGGGAAGACGAAACCGCGAAGGCAAAAAATAAAATGTAAAAACGAAATGAAAATGAGACGAAAACAAAACGAAACAAAAAAAAAACAAGGAGGGCGCTGGTGTTTTTTTTGTTTGTTCGGGAGGCTTGTTCCTACAACACGTGACGAGACAAGGATACGAGCAGCCTTTTTAATAAACGTTGACAAAGTGGGTGTTTCGTGGAGACAAATTAACCTGGAATGAAATGAATGAAATTTCGTTGAATTAAAAAATATTAAATAAATAAAGATGAGAAACGGTCGGTGAGAGGTTTCGCCCGACGTGAGCTTCCAGGTTTTTACTCATTCGTGAACGCGAATTAAAAGGAATGCGGCGTTCTTCAGTTTAAAGTGGATGTTCACTGTAAGAAACGTGCTGCGGCGTTTGTACATCTACTCCACCGGAAGTAAGGCCCTACGAAGGTAACAGTACCACCAGGACCAAAGAAATGCCATCGTTGGCATGCCATCCATGTCCGTTTCGCTCTTAGCCGTGTTGTAACTCTTGCTTTGTATTCCTCCGTTTGCACTTAAAGGGACATACCTCCCAGCGCTATTTTTCTCGATCCTCCACATCAAGTACGGCCCAAAAGGTCTATTTCGTTACCGTTAGTCTTTCCCTTGCTAAAAATCCGTTTTAAAATGTGGCGTCTAGGAGATTTTCTGTTGAATATTACTAACTTTATTTACGTTCGTCCCGAACTTACATGATGCATCGCGCGCCCACAATGACCTTGAAGTTTTATCTGTGTGCGCGCAGTACTAATTTTAATCGTTTGCTAGTAATTACTATGAGACCAAAAATCTAAAAGGCTAATGCAGTAAAAATTAATATTAATTATTCCAATAGATCGCCGAAGCAAAATTATAAGACACTAGTCTAGAAAATTATAAATTGTGATTTTAAAATACAAGAATCATTCCGGTTTTTGACGACACAATCAATGGGTTCACGCTGGCTGGACTATTAGGTGCAATGCGAGGAACGAAGCTACCGTCTCAGTTGACCTTAGCTGTGGTAAATAAGCGGATGTGATCGTCGCGTGGGTGTTGTGAGGCAGGCGGAAGGTTATAAGGCAGGCCGGATGTTGCTTTAACCCTCTCGGAGAAAAACAGCAGATATCGATTCTTGACTTCAATGAAACCAGTTGATTTAAAGGTACATGCATCCCTGTTCATTTTCCTGTATGATTCAGTTTTGCCACATTAGTTCAAACGTATGTAAATGTTGCCAACACAATCATTATTTTTTTCCTTACATGCGAGATGATTTTGCGACACTTCCCGGGTCAGCACCACCCTTTACCAGATATTTCTTCTTCTCTAAAAAGTCTAGTCATGTTCAAAATTGAGCTGGTTCATCCACACAAGCAATAAGTTGCTTCGGCTGACTTAAGGCTCAAAGAAATTAATTAAAAAAAAAACTCTAACCTGTGTAAATGTTGCAAACGCCATTCTCAACGAGTCGCACGACATACCGGAAGGATTTATGTCCCTTTAACATCGCCGAAATCTACTTTACCAAACGCAATGCTGAGAGGTTTTATCTTCCCGGCACGCGCGAAAACTGTCGTGGAGTCGGGAAGCAAGACTCGCAATTTCTCTGCTCCAGTTGGCCTTGGCTCGAGAAACAAAATCCCGTTCTGATTTTAAGTTCGTTTAAATTCTAGTTACCTTCGCGCGGCACCTTCGTGGACTTCGCAGCATACGGGATTTTTTTCACACATATAGTTTTTAGGTAAAACCCTACTCCTGGAACGACTGAGGATTGGAATGTTAAAGGCACCTTTTCAACTCCGTAGAATCTTCGAGCAATATAAAGAAAATAGCGGTAAATTAAAAAAAGGAACAACACTTGGCTGCAGCGCCGCGATTTTTTCATAACGAAAACGAGATCACGTGACCCACATCAGCCTATTAGATGACGGCGAATCTGGAACGTGGATGCTGTGTTTAGAATATGAGCAACGCCTTCGAAAAGGAGAATAGGCACCTTTAACCCCGGGTTCGATTCCCAGAAGTCGTAATGCTCGCACATTTTTTTTTTCGTCATTATTGTTCGAAATGTTGGCTACATTGTATTTCTCCGTTTACTGTCTTTCTTGAACACTTTTTGTGTCTGTGTGCCTAATAGTTATGGCTCAGGAAAGATCCCGTCTGATAGTTTTTTTTGTTAGTTTTTTGTTTCTTTTCTATCCTTGATGGTGATAAATTTCTTTGGTCAAATTGGCCCATCTTAGTTGGTCTATTGCATCCTCTAAAAACAGTTAGCCGAGTTCAGGCGCTTTATCCCCCTTCCCCGCTTCCCCCCAAAGCATGTGAGTGATGGCGAACCGCATCCTGTTGCCCCTCTGTCGGCAGCAAGAAGCTCGACTTCCTATCGATTGCAAGTCCACAGTCTGGTTTCGAGGTTGCCGCGAATCGCCAGCAATCGGAACTGCAGCACCATCCCTTGACGAATTCACGAACTAGACGTCAAGTCCTTACCACTGATGTTTACATTTCGTCTGTGCCGCACACATTTCCGTTACGCGCGGCAACTGGAGGACTTTTTTTTAATTCTATTTTACCCATACCCCGGAAAATTGCATTTGGAGTGGCATTTTTGTAGATGGGATTGAATGATAACAAGGTAGAAAAAATAAAAAATTGCTTGTCGGGTAAAAAAACAAACTAAAAATCCGCGTGTGGCCTTAAAAAAAGAACTGAAAAATTGGTCTTGGCCAAAAAGAAGAGAACTGATAGTTTGTTTGATCTAAAAAAAAAAAAAAAAAAACACCTGAAAATTTGTTCATGGCCAAAAAAAAAATAAACAAACCTGATAATTCGTTTCTGTCGTAAAACAAGAAATAAAAATTCTCTAGTGACCCTAAATAAGAACTGAAAATTTAATCATGGCCAAAAAAAAAAAGGCCTAAGACTTCGCTCGTGGCCTAAAATAGAGAACTGATAAGTTGCTAATAATCTAAAAAAAAGGAACCGAAAATTTGCTCGTAGCCGTAAAAAAGAAATGAAAATTCGCTCATGGCCAGAAAAAAAGAACTAAAAATTTCCTCTTGGCTTTAAAAAAAGAACTCAAATACCCTTCGTGACCTAAAAAAAAAAAAAATGAAAATTTGCTTGTGACATAGTAAAAAAAAATGAAAATTTGCTTGGGTTGCTTTCATGCAAACTAAGCTTCCAAAATTAAGAGTTGAGAACGCCATATCGCGCTTAGTAAAGTTCTACGAGACGCTACATCTAATAATTTAATTAATCTTAATTTAATAATGACAGTGTTAATATGTTTGCTGTAATTCCAATTGCTATCCAGAGCAAAGCCCAAATCTTCACTGACTCTGTTAAGTTGTATGCAAGTGGTAGTACAATATTTACAATTACAGTGTTCATCGTGAATGAAAATGTCAAAGTCCGATGTGAATTTATAATGAGATGAAATATGTCTTGGATTCGCTAATAAACACTTCATTTAGGACTAACCAATCGTTAATATTGTCTAAATCATCCTGGAGGTTTGCCTGCATTTCCTCAATATTCTCCTTTATTGATATTAAAATGATGTCATCAGCATACAAAAAGACAAGAGCCTTGATTCACACCATCACCAATATCGTTAATTTGGATTAAAAATAGCAGTGGACCAAGCACAGAACCTTGAGGAAGACCAATATTTACATTTGCCGTATCACTAAATTCGTCCTTAATTTTTGTAATTGCAATTTTGTTTTCCATGTAAGTTCTAATAATGTTTAAGATTTTTTTCTCTTAGAAAAATAATTGCATGATTTATGGTGTCAAAGGCTTTTTGTAAGTCAACAAATATTTTACTAACCGCCGCCGCCGCCGCCTGCCGCTGTTAAGTGCTTTTGTGATCATGTCATTAATTTCCTTTAAAGCATCACTGTTCCCTAAATTCTTTAACCAAGTCAGGTGGCCTGGCCAGTGAGTGTTGAAACTGGGTTCTGTTATTCTGTTCATATGATCCAGTTAAATTATTTGGTAGGGATACGCAAATACTTAGTAATTAGTCGATCGGCCAAAAATGTAATTAATCGGTGTCACCTCACATCTTCCAGCTGCGTTTGACAACAACTGCTTACCAATAAAACATGATCAAGACATGTAAGGTGATGTTTCACAGAAATTAGCTGAACCTGTTTCGGCGTTGAACTGGGCGTTGAACTGGTAAAGTTCGAAAATACCGTCTTTCAAACATGTTTTATCAGAACATTTTTTTTGCTGATTTCAGTGGTCATAGCCAACCTATAAAACCTACAAAAACCTATATTTTAATTTTGAACTTATATTTTATGCTAAAGTAACCTATAAAACCTATAAAAACCTATATTTTAAAAGCTAATCCGGGAAGATGTGTTTTTGAATTGCAATCTCATTTACCTTTTAGTTATCCGAGCAAAGGGCACTGAAAATGTGGTTATCGGCAGGGTACTCTTCAAAACACATACAGCCGGGAAAAAATAATTGACGATGAGTTGCACACAGAAAACCAACTAATTCATTATTTCATTATCATCAGTACTTTAAAAACGTACACTCGTAGTTTAATAATATTTCCTGATGTAATACTTGCATGCAGTTTGAACAGCGTTCATTGAGTTAATAAATTATATAAGGCGTAAATTATATAGGCAACTTCATGGCTACTCAAACATATTCCTGGTGGCGGTGCATCTTTCCGACATCATCTATGAGAGTGTCTTGTCTACACGTAGTTTGTTTCGTGTTTGCCCTCGAAGTATGCTGAATGAAATAAACATGCAAAAAAACCTGTAAAAGCCTATATATTTGCTTCAAAACAACCTATATGTTGTGTGCGCGGTGTATCTTGAGTCCTGCAAGTATTTTGTGAGCGGCTACGTCTTCCTGGATGGGGTGGCTTTAATCGATGGCCGCCATTGTTTTTGTAACCATCTTGGATATCAACAAGGCACTCTGCTACTGAAAACGTACAATCGATTATCTGTGTTCGTTCTGCGGAGAACTCACCGCGGTCACTATAAGCCTATATTTTTTTTTATTTTATAACCTATTTTTTATCCTATATTTTTAAATTTGAGAGCTGCGAGACCTGTGATTTAAGAATATCAGAAATTTGTATGGTTGCTACAAAAGTGAGTTCCAACTTTATTATTCCTTATTATCCTTTTGCAGATCAAGTGTCTCATGCAGACGGTGAGATAACCAGCACTACGACAAGTGAAGATGACCTTCTAAACTATCATGCTCATTGTCAACCGGACAGCGACACCTCTGCTCACAGGTAATTGAAGTCTTTTGTTTGGTTCATAGCACCCTGCTGTTGCTTTGCAGTTTAATTGTATTGTGGACTTACTGGTTATCAGTGCTTTACGCTGGGTTGGATTTGTGTTGTAATTGCTTACGTGCACCGAAATGCAAATGGTGCGCCATGATACACCACACTTGCCTAAACGCTTACCTAATGGCCAGCATGCTTGAGGTTTGTGTTGCATTGTCGTTCCTCGCTAGTCCTCACTCCTCAAAACGAGGAGATAGTTATGTTCTTTTCATTCAAAACTTTCGTTTCTTTTGCATATCTCCATTGTTATAGTCTCTTCCACAGTTAGAACCTATATCATCACAAATTTGCTATCAGGATGTGCATCCGCCCAAACAAATAGTCCCTGTTGAAAATATCAAAATGAAGCAGATGTAGGGTAATGTTGGTGTTAAAATTACCATAGGGTCCCAGTGGTAATTTTAATGTCGGCATTAACATATATATCACTACGTTGTTTTTTTTATTTTAAGCTGGGACTACTTTTTTCTGTAGATGCATATCCCGATCGCGAGTTTCTGACGAAATTCGAATCTGGACAATCGATAGTAGGTGCATTTTCTTTCGCATTTTCGTTCTTAGATCATCACACAGTGAAGCGGTGTTGGTATTGTGTAATGGTGAACTGTGTTTTTTATAATTTCATTTCGGCTTTGCATGTCATTATGCACTTTACCTCCTATTCTGCACTTCCCACCCCCAATGCACCCCCAAGGTAAAAGCCCGCATTTAGTTTGTTTTGAATGACCAATGTCTGTGTGTAATTGGACAGAGCTACTTCTCTTCAAATTATGCCCTAGTGCTGTGCTGCCGTATTTGAGCCGTATTTGAGCATTTCCAAAGTTGAAGGTTTGCACTGAACTTTGTTTTGAATGCCTGCTGTCTTTGCTTGTAATTGTACACTGCTGCTTCTAGTCCTCTTCCATAGTAAACACTAGTATTGTGCTGCTTTTAGCCGTACTTGAGCGTTTCCAAGTGAAGGGCTAGTATTTACTTGGTTTTAAGTTCCTGTTGTGTGTGCTTATAATAGTTCGAGCCCAGCTGCTTCTACTTCTCTTCAATATTATGCACTAGAATCTTGTGCTTTTAGCAATGTTTGAGCACTTCCGAACTAAAGGTTTGCATTTATTCTGTTTTGAGTGCCTCTTGACTTTGCTTATATTGTGCAGTGATGCTACTCTTCTTAAATATTATCGCACCAGTCTTTTCTGCTTTTAGCAATGTTTGAGCACTATCGAGCTAAAGGTTGGCATTTGCTTTGTTGTGAGCGCCTCTTGTCTAATAGCAAAATTGGTCAACATTTGTCTTTGCAGCCGCTACAACCGCAGGCGGCACAAGCTACGCAATGGAAGAAGCAAAGGAGTGCTGGAGGGCATGTGCCCGAGCAGCAGTCAGAGCAGCTCTGACTTGTCCAGCCCCAACGAAACATGCTACAGCTTTGTCCGCCGGGCGTTGGCCAAGTTCTCGAGTTCCCGCTCGTGGGATGACCCTCACCAGCGATGCCGGCCACCATGGTTTATGCAAAGCACCGCAGATGCCAACCACCAGGAAGTGAGGAACGAAAACCTCTTGGAACAGCAGGACAGCACTGACAGCAATGAAAATGCTGAAGACTTTCCCATTGAGCTTCGCGATGTGGACACCCATATGGCGGAACCCGATAGTCCACCTAGGAGCCAGTCGATGGGCGGATCATCTTCATCAGCTCACTCTAGCGGCAAAACATCCAAAACGCCTCATTTAAATCACAAGTCGAAATCCCTTAGCGACATTCTTAGCTTGTTCCCTGTGAATTTTCTCCGACCTCGAAGGGCAAGCCAAGACAGCAATAGTAGCTGTACAGATAAAAAGGAGCAAGCATCTTCGCTCCGGCAGAAAAACGGCATGGTACACTCCAAATCCAGTCATGTGCACTTGGCCCGAGTAGAAGAAAGTGATGATGGAGATGCAACACCACTTGCCCTAGGGCTTCCAACCTCCCCGCCTCTGTACTCATCCACCCCACTGCGCCGCCCAAACCCCAGCGCCGATTCTCGTCGTCCCCGCAGTCTCATTATTCAGGGTGAACGCACGCTCACTGCTGATGATCATCGGAATGGTAACACCATTCTTCCTGAACTGGAAGTTGATCAAGATGAGAGAGTTACTCCTCGCAAGCATGTGCCGAACGTTACCAGCTCCAGTATCAAGAGAGCGTCCTGGCCAGCATCTCAAAAGTCTAAACTCTCAGTATTCAAAGGCGCAGGTAGTAGCCAAGATAGGGATGAGCTTCTGGCGATATCAAAACAAAGAAAGTGCCCAGCCAAAGTTGAATTTGGGCCTAGCCGTAAGCACTGTAGCGACAGGAACCCGGACGCTTGCGACAAAAACGTTCGGATCAGCGAGTGGCGAAAAACGCCGCTGAAGGCTTTGTCAGGAATGCTTGGGCGCAAAATGTATCACCCACCGGTGCGGATAAAATGTCAACTGGTGAAACAGAGTAGCGCAATTGATAAGCCAGAAGGCACAGAAGACAACATTATGAAAGACATTCTTTATCAGAATTTAATTAACCAAGTGATTGAGCAAGAACACCTTTTTCCATGTCATTCAATGCCCGAGCTAAACGTGGACAGTTTGCGCGAATTCCCTTTAAATATTCATAGCATTCAAAAGCTCGAAGAAAAGCTACATGAACTAGGACATAACAAAACATGGAGCGACGACTGCAGTTTTCCGCTCTTACGCAATGGATACAAACAGCGAAGTGTCAGCGTGGACGTTAGCACCGTTACTAGAAGTCGACATAAGTACATTGGGGTTTTTAACCAGCATAGCATGCCTAATGGCTACATTAAGCGGAGCCTCAGCATGGAAAACCCTGGCTCTGATGGGTTCTACTTGGGCTTCAGTGGTCGCGACCGCACTTACTGTAACCGTATTACAAAAGAAGATAGTCTTCAGCGAGACACGAGCTTTGACAGTGACGACAGCGTAGCTTCTGTTATCGCAGTTACCCGAGAGCGCCTTTCTTCGGGTGAATCCACAACTAAGGGATCCAAACCCAGTTCACCAGAGCGGGCTCGCTCTGCATCTTTCACCAAGGATGGCAGTATGCACAGCGACACTAGTCTCGATAGTGAGGACAGTTGCATCTCAGTAATTGCGATGCCTCTCAAAGATCCTATTCTACTTGCGTCTCCTCCTCCAGATGTTCTAAAGCCAATCAGCGTAGATGAGGCATCAGCAGAATCGGTTACATCTGTTTGTCTCGATTCATATGAATGTAGTCAAGGTAGTGGTAGCCAAAATTGTACAATAGAAGTTGAAAATCCCCAAAGCATTGGCCTAACAGAGGAGCTCTCCGTCGTGATGAGTGTGGAAGTCCCCGTTGAATTAGAGTTGCAGATAAGTGTATCCGATGAAGCATCAGAAAACAACACCGTGATAATTGCCGAGTCGAGTACTAATCTGGCTGCTTATAGTGAACGAGAAATGACACCATTTAGTGCCAGTGAGCTGTCTGAAAGCCACGGCACTGCCTTAAAGCATCACGGAAGCAGCATGGAGGATGTTTCACACGATTCAAATCAGAGTGAATTTTGCACTGGTGCCAGTGGCAGTCAGGCTGACCGCAAGGTGCTGAGAAAAGCCGGCAGTTTGCCAGAGCAATACGAACCTCGTTTAGGTGCTGAGGGCAGTCTGACCTCCCATACTGGTTTAAGTGCTTCCACAGACTTCAGTTTGCCAAATCGTCTGGGGCTAAGTGATTCAGCAGAGCTGAGCATGTCTGGGTCTTTGAGTTCATCTCGCAGCTCAAGCAGTTCTTCTATTTCTTGGGAGAAGTTTCTCGATGCAAGTCGGTCTGTTGTCCTTGACAACATTGCCATTGTCACTGCTGGCAGTGACGTTATCCGTAGCGGACGTGGCAGCACTGCCATTTTGAAGAACGCTTCTCAGCGGTCCCACTTGCTGCAGACTGCCACTTTGCGACAATACAAGCTGTCCAACAACAAGAAAAAGGAGTGCCTTTGCGAACCCAAGAAACCTGAAGAATGCTGTTGCAGTCCTCCAGGATGCAACCGGGTTGGAGAAGGACTTAACCTGCCTAAAGAGACTGACAGTGACAGTGGCTGCAGCGATAAATCACCACTATCATCGCGATTAGATGAAAGTGATGCTGTAGCAGAACCAGGTGGTGAGATAACAACTGATCTGCTTCAGTCTACTTTGATGACTAGCACGGAAGCATCACTAGATTCCGAAGCAGTGGTAGGCCAAACTCCTCCAATGTCAGGTCCAGGCTCCGATGAAATGAATGGTGAGAGTCAGGGAGCTGCGGTAGACTCAACAGAAGACGATGACGAAGATGATTTACCAGATGATGGTGCCGATAATGACGTGACTCTGCATGACGATGATGTGGATCTGCAGGCAGGAATTGAAGAAGAAAGGAGGGCACCTCCTGATGATACACCAAACGACGCAGAAGACTGTGTCACCAATGTTGAATTTAAGGAAGCTGGAGTACAAACGAGCTTGATTCTCTATTCATCGGCGGACAGTGAAGAACAGACACAGTGGCAGGACAAAAATGAGGAGCATCGGCGCAGCCAGGCCCATGAGGATGAACTGAATGGTAACATTCCTGATGGAATTCTTTCTGAATTGTCTACTCCTACGCCAAAAGATGGTGCTGCACGAGATGTGGTAAGCAATGCCGTTCGTCTTGTGAATGTCTTCAACGTTCAATCCGTACAGCCAGACAGACGTACTAGTTTTGTGAAAGAACGTTTGACTCTTGATGCACTGGAATCACAGATGGACACTGATCCTGAGTTACGCAAGTGTGAATCAAAAATCATATCTCTGATTCCACTGTCATCAGAAGACGACCCAACACACCCAAAAGGATTTGGCGTGATCGACAGATCGTGTGCAAAAGAGTCGGACCAATCTGGAGTTACTGGTCAGTTAGCGTGTGCCAATAGTGAGGCATCAGCTTCAGATGGCAAGCTACGTGTAACACCTGCGGATAGTGATGTCATGTTGACAAGCATGTCCTCGTCCATCGAGAAACATTTTGGGAATCTGGAATTCCTAACTGAGGACGAGAGAAGCACGTTGCGCGTTCGTGCCCAGTCGTCCCTCGAGGAAGACTCCAGAGGGGTGCAGCATCCCCCGGACCAGATGGGCAACCATCCTCCTCGCGATTCCAAGTGCCTGAGCCACGAGAGGTCCATGTCACTTTCGACCTCTGATGAAAGTCTTCAGTGCGGGGAGGACACCGGTGGCTCCATGACTTTCCATCGTTACTACCACGTGTTCCGCGAGGGCGAGCTTGACCAGCTCATTGAAAAGTATGTGGAGAACTTACACATCATAGCCTCTTATTACGACCATGCTAACTGGTGTGTGATCGCTGAAAAGGTGCAAGTGTGGCGCATCTGAGGCTTGGTGACCGCAAAATACCATCGGTGCATTCAGTGATCTTTTCATATTCATAAAAAACTCGCAACTGGCAATTAGTAAATGCAGACTGTGCATAAAAATGACAAGAATGTTATTTTCTTGGTAGCTTTCTCTATGTGTGCCCAAAAAACTGTCACCACAATTTGGGATGTACAGAATTTTGTGTAAATCGTCTTTTTTTTCCCCCTTATCAAGTTTCACCTTCGGCGAAGGAACTGTCAAAGAATCGCCTACAAGTTCTTGCATTTGAACAAGTCCAATTTGGATACTTGTAAAACCACTTAATTCCTGTGGCTGGTTCACTAAAACAGTTGATAATTATTAGCTATGAAGTCACAGACTGTAAATGTGCTTTTTTCTGGTGTACAATTTCATAATGTTGATAAGATGCCGTTAGCGATACATAAACTAATCTGTCGTTTTCCTTCTATGTTGACTAAAGACAGTATTAACTACTATCTGTAATATAACATCACGTCTTTCATTATCATCTTTTCGGAGACAAATATGTTTTTTTTTCTTGACTCACCCGTCATTTCTTTGCGATACAAATACAGGGTGTCTACAAGGACTCAGTGAACTTCAAGTCTAGGTCTTTCAGTAAATCGTCTATCCTCGAGTTAAATTAAAATTGATCAATTGGAAATTCAACAATTAATGGAATCGTAGTCTAGTTCAGAGCGAAATAGCAATACAGACTGAGTGTTTATTGGTTAAAGCGACATCCAAAAAGGTTTCGTGTATATTGCGACTGCTGTAGAGGGAAGTAGTACATAGTACACGCTTATACAGTATAACATTTGCAGGTATGGTACGAATCAGATATTTCATTCATTCAGAATAATCAAACATGGTGAAATAGTTTGCCTTGTGTGCTGATACGAATGTAAGAAAAGTATGTTACACATGGTGAGACATAGGGATTGTGTATTCAGTTAAGAGAAAACCGCTCTGATAACGTCAGAAGTTCACCAGAATTCATCGAAAGGATGGCTTACATCCAGTTTTTGTTTTTTTTAAATCTGTTTACTAAAGTTGTAACGTGTGACTAACTATGCAGGGATGAGATTCTAGCTCTTTTAGGAAGAGTTCGTGCTACTTTGAACTTTGCAATCCACCTAAAAGTGAATTAAAATACCCCAAAACCTATAAATTGACTTGTTTTCTTTCCTTTTCCGTCATTTTCATTCAGAGCAACTCATCCCTGACTGTACCACTTCGTACTGAATAGATTTCTGTTCTAAGATGAGATTTATTTTATCTCTTGGCCTTCTGCTGCAAAAAAACTGAGGGTGACATCATGGCAATACGCAAAAAAAAATCAGTACAGCTTGTTAGGAATGTGTATTTTTCGGAACATGCATTAATCACGTTTTTGTTAAGGATTCTGTCATGAGTACCCGTATATGTATGAACTTTCTAGTTTATTTTCAGTAGACACCCTGGAATATCACTACACACCAAACATAATGTCATTAATATCATTGGGTCAGAGACTTTTAGTCAGGAAAAATATTGGTCATTAAATAGTACATCACAAGGCGAACTAATGCATAAGCTCTAAAAAGTGCACTAAGTCAGCAATGTCTTGAGAACTAGAGTCGAGCTGGTAAGAGAATGACTCGGTGTGCTTCGAATATCAACTGTTTTGCCTAGTATAAGGT
This sequence comes from Lithobius niger, assembly GCA_023313725.1. Lineage (NCBI taxonomy): Eukaryota > Metazoa > Arthropoda > Chilopoda > Lithobiomorpha > Lithobiidae > Lithobius > Lithobius niger. Next base: position 12,337 of record JAHWFP010173876.1, on the reverse strand, counting down.
GCACCTTGTGTTCACAGCAAGTTCAAGCAAGCCCATGTAAATCTCATACCTTCAACTTGGCTTGGGAAGCATGGTATACTTAACAGGCTCAAGTTCATGAGATGAAAATGTGTTAATTATTTTGATTGCTAGGTGGATGTATGAGGAGAATTAAAAAACGAAGGCAAATAAAACGGATAACAATGGAAAGCAGCCTGAAGTAATTTTCCATAAAAGTATAAGCGAGTGACACACGTTCGTGTTGGATGTGTGCAATGATGGGTAAAAGGGGAGCGGGGAGTCGAGGGGATTGTTTTAGTATGATCCATCATTCTTTTCGGAGATAAGTAAACCATGAGTGCACCTTGCAGGCACTAGAGTGGCGATATGCCACATGACTCAACACTCGATGACTCAACATCAAGCCATTCTCTGCCTGACCCGAGTCTACGTTGTTATTAATGCTTAAACTTAGGCTTCTCAACTACTCGCTAAGCAAAGAATTGACGTCTGAGCGTGCTGACACAGCTAAAGTGCAATTTAACTGCAACGGTCTAAACGAAGACTGCCTCACGCTAGCTGTCTGAAGTTGCGGGCCGTGGGTGTCGACATAACCTTGCGTAGTTATAGCCAAATGCATCGTTGTATACATACAACAAACGGACATGCTGAGAGTTTCAAAAACGTTACTAATAATTAAGGGTTTGAGATGTACGGAGAACAAAAAAAGTGCTTAGTAGGATGGAAAATAGACAACCACATAATGCACCTCAGGAAGATTTGTTTGTAAATTAGTCTATCTTGTTGATAGATCGAATCCTGGCGATTGTCCAGTCTTGATGTGACTTAAAACATATCCGTCTTCGCGAAGTGCTGTCGGCGAGATGTTGTGGCTGTGTTGAGTGTACCAAAAACGTTGTCCATTCTTGTTGTACTGCTGGTTGGTACAGCAAGATTTGTAGAGAACTTGCTAGATTACAGTGATAAAAGGTGTAAATTATTGAACTAAACCAATAATAATAAATTAAATGGTTCTTAAAACTGGAATGGGTACAGTGTAACCAGAATGAATTAATTGAGTAGTATTATTTTTGGGGGAGGGTTGATTCGATAGGTCATTTCTGACTAACGGTCTGTTTAATCTTACATCCACGTTAGTTTTTCCTGCGATTATACCATTAACCTAATTGTAAGTCCCGCACAATATTTTCCGGAGAATATTTTTTCAGAGAATCAACCAACTGGAATAAATTCAGCGTTAAGCCCATAATTCCAGGATTTGAAGGCTACTTGGAAAAGTTGGTATGGTCCGGAATTTCATTAAGCTGTTTACCAGGCCTGCAAAAATCTGGAACTCTGACAAATTGTCAAATCGGGCTGGAAAAGCTTGTAATTTGCAAGTGAATTTTCAACGAATCAACTCAAGTAATAAAACTGGGATAAAATTGTATTTTTTTAACCATTTAATAGCCTTCCTTCTTTGTAAACAGAAAGATGTGCCTGCATTTCTCATTTAAGAAAAAAGGTTCATTAGGCCCGAGCCAATTTTATCTTTCATAACTGGCAGATTTGGTCCTGGTCCGTGCTTGTTTTGGTTGTAGCTTGGGTAAATTGCTGTTTATAATTTACATTTTTATTGCTGCTGTCAAGTTGTATACATGATGCAGTAAAATGGAATTAACTGAGACTGGGAAAAACTGGATAAGGCGTGGAATTTGGCGGTTCAGACAAGGGTGTACGAACATTGAAAAAAGACACATAGGGCCGTGGAAGTCGGAAATTTCGCTCTAATTGGCTTGTAAACATGAAACTGTATTTTGCTAGTTTTTGGTAAATATTTTTGGCAATTGTAATGTCCTCCTGACGGCTCTATCGACAGTACGTAGTCTGCCTCTGCCGCTAACAATAGACCGTTACAAAACGAGTGCAATGTCTCATGATAGCAAATTTTTGTGTTGTTCGCTTGTGGTAGTAGAGCTCCTTCAATGTTTTTAAATTAAACTCTTAAAGGTCCTGCCAGTAGGAGTACCGTAATGTGAAAGACCAAACTTGACTTTTCAAATGCTATGTGATCTACTTTCACTATTCTGGACTGTATCTCAGCACTTGGTCGGAGAGTTCTCAGTTCAAATTCCTTGTTTGCCCCTTTTCTGCCTCGGAAATATATCATAAGATTAGAATCCATTCACTATACAAACATTAGTTAGACGAGTAACAATGCTGCAGGCTTTTATTTATATTTTTAAGTGAAACAGTTGGCAAACCTGGGCAAAGTCCCCGCCAGGACTGCTGGCCAGGGTAGTGAGACAGGCTACCACGCTCCTTCAGCAGCTATGGGAACTTATTCTGTCCAATTCTGGACAATCTTTCGACCCCTACGATGATCGGAGATTTCCCAGTTCAAGTCCCCAGGTTGGCTCCCCCCTTTACCAGATATTTCTTCTTCTCAAAAAGTCTGGTAAAGTTCAAAATTGAGCGGTTCAGCCACGCGAGCATTAAATTGCTTTGGCTGACTTAAGGCTCACATAAATTAATTTTTTTTTAAAGTTCTGCATGCATTAATTAGATAAACAAACTGATATTTATCTTTAAATGTTAGTTCGTTTTAGATGACTTCAGCTCGAGAAAATTAATTTAACAATAAAACAAATTTGCCAATGCAGATAAAACCTCATCTTTATGCGAATTAGCATCACACAGCTTCAAAAAATACAAAAACACACAAAAGTGCACTACAAGCAAAGTTTCTTTTTTAAAAACTGATCACTTTTTTAGTAATTGAGCTCAGTGTGCGTTTGTGAATTTAGAAACCACACCTTTTAATATTAAAATTTCGAAACTCAAGTTTCAGTTTTTAGGTTGTTACTGTTTCCAAGAACCATTTAGTTTTTTTTATTCATTGGTTTAGTAATCTGAAGCATTGACATGCAAGTGCTTATGTGATTGAAAAAAGTATTAAATTGTGGCAATAGTTGTTGAGCAAGTTGAATTGTGTGTCTTAAGATACACGGATTAGTATTTGTGATGCCTTTGGGTTTGTGGGAACAAACGGAGTTGATCCAAACAATCTTTAGCTTACACGGATCACGGTCACTCATCGGCTGCTGTTTAGGCATTTAATTTGTGTGTGATGAACCTTTAGTACACATTTCCCGTCTAATCTCACGAAGATGGCTCTACCATTTCTTTGTGAGATGCAGTAGTGTGTTGATGATTGTAAACCATGCTCAACGCGGATGCTTTTGGGGACTGATGTAGTACACACTGTGTGTGTGCAATGTGTACAGGCTAACAATGCAAAAACATTTCAATTCTGGCAACAAGCTGCATATTGCTCATGGAAGCTGTACGTACATGGTAGTTTCCAAATCTACCGGAAGTGACGACATGTAGCCGTGATGATGCCGTGTAATGTATTAAATCTCTATTATCCCTAGAACTAAATGCTATCGTGTAGCCAATCATTGGACAGATAATTTAATTCGCTAAAAGAAATGGCCGAGCAACGCACGCTTAAATCTATTACTTTCTGTTTAACCTGAAGGAAAACTAACATGACAACTGCATAATATACCAAATGTTTATTATCTTCGGAACTAATCGATTAATCTTATCGTGCAGGATAATGTTAGAAATACAGTTTAATTTGCTAAAATAAATACCGGAGCAATGTATGCATTAAAGCTATTATTTTTAAAATTTAAGGAAAACGCGTCTTCAAAATGGCCGCCACACGATATATTAAATCTATAGTATCTTTGGAATTAATAGAGCAGTCTTGTAGTGTGATCTATCGTTGGAAAGAATTTAATTTGCTTAAAGAAATGACAGAGCAATGTGTACAGTAGAACTATTAGTTTTAGTTTAGTTTGAAGGAAGACGCGTCATCAAAATGGGCGCAGCGCAATATATTAAATCTGTAGTATCTCCGGAACTAACAGAGCAGTGTTGTAGTGCAACCTATCGTCAGAAGGATAATTTAATATTCCCAATGAAATCCAGGGAAAATGTATGCCGTAGATCTAAGTTTTGTTTAATTTAAAGGAAAATGCAATATGCGTGTAATTGCAGCTTTTTATATGTAATTTAAAGTTGGTTTTATTCTCAGGTTTGTTATGTCCATCATCATTTCCGGAGTGTCTCCCGGCAGATTTCGAAACTACAATCTACGTACAGCCTCCATGTGTAATATGCTGCTTGTTGTCTGGACTTAAATGTTTCTGTACTGAGAGTCTGCTTGTGCCGTCATTCAACTGTAAATTTTTTTTTCCATTTTGCCAACAATTGATCGATTTTGACGTTCTAATGCTTATTTTTTAAAGACGCATCGAACGGTCTGATTTCACGTTTACACATCTTGAAACCAAAGTCTAAAATGCAATACATTACTTGGCATTTAATAGATTCCAAAGGCAATTTTGAATTCTGAATTTTGCAACCCTCTTGAAGAAAAGTCTAAAAAATCAAACATGGATCAAACATCATCTTGATGGGTGGTCCTCTTAAAAAAAGTGACAACCTGAAATTTGTTGTTAAGTTCTTTTAAATTACACAAAAAAGGGTTTAATTATAGAGACCAAGTTTCTGGATCCAAAATCCTGTTCTTAGTCCGAAAAAGTGCATCCTATTTTCGATATTTTTGTAAAAAAATGTTTTTGTGAATTTCCAACTTGCCTTTCGTGTGATGGCCACAATTCCCCATATAATTAAATTAGAAGTTTTATGTGAAAAATTATCAACTTTCCTTGGCGTAATTACGATGCCCAAGTAGAAGTTTTATGTGCAAAGTTACCAACTTTCTTTGGTGTAGTCTCGATGCCAATATCAAATTGGAAGTTGTATGTTCAAAATTCCCAAATTTCCCTGGAGTAGTCACGATACCCCGCATAAAATTAGTTTAATGTGCAAAATTTTCAAAATTCCTTGGTGTAGTCACAATGCCCCATACAATTAAATTAAAAGTTTTATGCACAAAATTCTCAACTATCGTTGGTGTAGTTGTGATACCCCCAGCTTTATGTGAAAACATTCCCAAATTTCCTCGGTGAAGTCACAATGCCCCATTAGAATTTTGTGTTCAAATATACCAAATTTTTTGGTGTTGTCACCATGCCCCATATAAAATAAGAAGTTTATACGAAAAATTTCCAAGTTTCATTGGTGTAGTCACAATGCCCCATATAATTAAGTTAGATGTTTTGTGTGCAGCATATTATGACTAGGAAAACGTGATCCACTTTTTCAGTTTCAGAATTGTATTTTGGGTCCACAAAATTGGTCCCTAATTTTATATTTATGTTTAAGAACTTAGAACAAAGTTTTGACTTCAAAAAATGTAAAGTTTTTTTTTGTTTTTTTTGTTAACACATCTCAGGAAAAGATGATTTTTGACAGAATGGTATCAATTGCGCAACAGCGGAAAATGTGTGACCAAAATCCGTGGGCTACGTACTAGGTTGCTTCTTAGAACGCTGCAGCGTCACAGATGCTGGAATTGCGGTGGATTTGTACATAGTGATTGGTATTGCCAAATGGCATTTATTCCATTTCCACTGAAAGTTGGTAGGTAGAAATAGGGTTATTTCGAAGATTGGTAACAGTGTTTTTGCGCAACGTGCTACTCCTACGCTGCTTGTAAACATGTGCTATTGTAGTTGCCAGCCATTTCCGTCTGCTTTAATGCACACAAGTTTGTTGCAACGTGATAAAAATGCTTTCAGCTCTTAAGGACATTGTGTCGATTTCGAAATCGTATATGCTACTTCAGCTTGAAAAATGCAGTGTTGGTGAAGCAGGATCTGGTAGCATCATGAGGAATGACGCATCCACATTTTGGTTTAAGAGTTAGTAGGGTGTTATTAAGGACTCTTATCTGTGTAAGCGCGTTGATTGTTTTTAAACCAAGGGGGGTGCCGGTGATGGTGAACTTTCAGTCAAATGGATCCCTTTTTCTGCGGCTTGGATAGGTAAATACCCTGTTGATATTTCCCTACATGCTAGGGAGTACAATATTAAGTACATTGGTATCTTATTGGATGGTCCACAAGTAGTAAGGCCTGTACATGAGTGATCAGCCCTACTTTGTGTGATTAGGCTTACATTTGTTTACATTAGTAGATAAATTTTGCTAAGCAATCTTTAGCTACTTATCACCTTGGCTACCAATGACGTACATGTAAGTCATGCTAAACTTCTGACACAGCCCAATGACGTATATATACATCACGTAAAAATTTTAAACATGAGTACCGTACTTTAGGGTGGTAAAATCCAACAAGGGAGGTAAAAAAAACTTACAATCCCCACAAGTGTCGGCAAAATTGAAGTAAAATTAACTGTTACAAAGCCGCTACTACACTGAATTTTTCTGCACAGTTCCATTATTTAGTTGATCATCTTGTGAAATAAAATTGGATTCAGAATTAAGGTTTATTTTTACTATGATGCATATACTATAAGATCAACTCCTTGTCGCTTCAACTTGCTTAATTGTCGCTTGTCACTTCAAGTCACTTTAACTCCTCGAGCGAACTTTTCGCTGTTTCACAAAAACGCTGTTATTCCCTCTCTGCTTTATCTTACCATGAAAGACTCAAACTCTTCGGGCTACCATCCCTTGCGACTCGTTTTGACAGAGGCGATCTGTTGTTGGTGTACAAAATTCTAAATGGCTGTGAGGACCTCTATCCTAACACCTTCTTCACTCCTTCTCTTTCTCTTACCACCCGGGGCATAATTTCAAACTTCAGCATGGACCTTTAAATTCAAACTCAAGGAAGGATTCTTTTTGCATAAGAGTTGTCTCCAGATGGAACACCTTACCGTTTCATATCATCAATGATCCTTGTGCCAATGCATGGAAGGCTCAATTTGATCATTTATTTTCTTAAATTCTGTCCTGGGCACTACAGGCATTACACCTTTGCCGTCATCCCATAACTTAACTTTACATTAGCCCAATGACGTACATGCATGTCACAATATTTGAACGTATTTTTGTTATTCTTCGCTTGTTAATAATGTCTACATAAAAAAATTGCCAAAAACGAATAATCTTACTGTCTACACCCTTAGGGCTGTGGGTAAAGATTGGAAAACAAGCCCTCGGTAGCCAAGATGTTACGAAGTCCAAACTGTGCCAAGTATACTTTGTTCCACATTAAGTTTGCAGGAAACGGACTGTATGACGCCTTGTTTCCTACCACTATACGTGCAAACAAAAAACATGTAAATATCTCACTCGCAGACTAACAGTAACTATGTAGAGTCAATAAGTGTGATATCCACGTTTCTGCACTCGTAGAGCAAGGAAACGTTGCGTCATGCAGTTAGTTTCCTGCACACTTAAAGTGGAACAAACTATAGTATTTTTTTTCTATGGCACGAAGTAACTCTTGGTGCCCTCTAGAGACAATAAGATGGACTAGCAATTGTGTCCCTATCCTGTTTGTGTAGGTGGGTCCACCTGTTCTAAACTTGGCTAAGACTGGCTTTTAGGCGAGTTTAGAACAGGTGGACCCACCTACACAAACAGGATAGGGACACAATTGCTAGTCCACCTTATTGTCTCTAGAGGGCACCAGGAGTTACTTCGTGTCCTTCATTTATCTTGTTGCACTGAGAATTTAAAACCGATGTAGCCTATTCCCATACTAAATGTTTCCTGCTTCGCCTCCTACTCGAGGGTTACTGGTTAAAACAAAATTGTAGCGAGGGATTGGTGATTTTTTCCCAGTAAAGGTGACTTTCTGAAGGAGGAAAAAGTAATATCCTACACGTCAAGGTATCTTCAATCTCTACCACACCCATTTTTTGGAGGGTTGACGAAAGCATCGCCGTCGTTATGAACTGAAAAGAAACGCCCATGAGCCACGCCACATATGTGCGACCGTAACTAGCTGTAATAACTTTCTGAAGTGAAAGTGTTTTTATTTTAATAAATTGTCGAAGTTTTGTTTGTAAAATCAAAATGTTTTATCTTTGTATTCTATATTAGTGGATCGATGTTTACACAGTGGGCTCCTTAGCAGAAACTGATGGTTCTTATGTTACGGTTCTGTGAGTTATCTTCTACCTTGAAGTCAACTAATGTCTTTGAATGATTCCAAATTTTACAAATGCGTCAGCAGCAGCTTGTTTATTGCTGTTGGGAAACACAAATTGACACAATCCAGTGTCAGTCTCACAAAGCATTGCGTGGGACGTGATAGGGCATTGTCGGCTGGCAAGTGTCGTAAAAAACGAGAATATTCGCATATTTGAAATTTCAAAATAAACACAACTGTACCATCTCTGTTCATAATTTCTAATGTTACACAAATTTAAAAAATAATAGTAGTTTGCTGTAAAAATGTACCTACGGTAAAGTAATTTGTATAAAATCTACCCCACTGCTCTTGAGAGGTCCTTCCAAAATGACCAACCTGTGTGCGAACCATACACGCTCTTCTGAAGACAGTTTGGTACCTTCAGCGCACAGAAACCTCCACAGAACATTCCAAAAGTTTCTGATGTGGGATACGACGTCACCTTTCAAAGCAAGTGACGGCTCCATCCAGAGTCGGTCGATGAACTGTCCTTCGCGCATGCTCAGAATTCCGTAAAAATCAACCACCTTTGTGAGCTGCTGTGATTAGTTACCTCCCACAATTCCTCAGTCGCGTTCAAGCTGGTGTCACTTCCGATGAACGGACATGTTTTGAACGAAAGGTTGAAAAAAGAAGTTTACATAGGAACATCTGCTACCTAATAAATGTGTACAAGCGAGGATTAAAGTAATTTGTGAGACTCTAAACTCTCATTTTACCTTTGGAATGCTCTATTGTAGCTCAATCGAGTGTGCCGTGTTTTGGCAGTACCAAACTGTGTGCAGCAGCGACATTTTTTGCACATGTTTGGTGGTTTTGGAAGGGGCTGATATGTAGACTGACAATATAAATTTAATTAAGTTTTGGAACTATCCATTTGACTATCAAAAAACAAAAGATTACGAATACACATTAAAAATGTACTTGCTGGTTTTGTATTGGTTCTCAAGAGTAGGATGATGGTTAAAGATTTGTCCTCCGTTGCAGCAAACGTGTGTATGTATGTACATCTTTCTATGGCTTTATGTGCACTGTTGATCATTTTAAGGTTTATGCCTTTCTCAGTTGACTATGAAATAGTCAACTATTACTGAACCGTTCTTCGTAGTGTCTGTCTGCTTTGTTTGTGTTACCAGCAGCCTATTTTGTTAGGAAATGATGGAGCGAAACTAATGATGGTTTTGACATTGAACTGTTTTCAAAATTAAAGAAGTTACAATGTTCAGTTCGGTAAAAAAAATGTTATGCATTACGAAGGTAAACTGAAAATTAGGCTACAATGTCAGGAACAAATTCTCTAGGCAATTCATTCTATCATCATACCCCATTTTTTTGTTATGGAATAAATTATTGAAAAACGAAGTTGTATGTAGTATTCCATTTATTTTCAATTTCATTTATTTACAACAGAAATAGGCTGAAACATTTTCCTACTGAATAAATTATGGTGTACACTTAAAACGGTAAGTTTTGGTTATGTGACAATGAATAGGTAGTAGGCCAAATGGAAAATTGGAAGTAAATTTGTAATAGAGACAAGTATCACACAACCAAATTGGCTTTGAAGAAAGAATTAAACACATTTGCACCCAAGTTTGGGAGTAACATTCAGTAAGAAGGTCTGAGAGTGTAAAAATTAATAATCGTACGTGACGATACAATATGATGTATTTTCTACATTATCACAATCATTGTATCGTCTTACCACAGTAACGTTGCACCTAAATTTATTTTGATTATCTGGTAGAGCAAGTATCCCCCTCAAAAGAATCTACTAACATTGATTTTGATTCAATTTCTCAATATACTTCCCCTCAGACCTCTACCAATGGTTGTGCTTAGTTAACAAAGTAATATGAACATAATACACAATTGTATACAAATTTCTTTGTCTTTCTCTGAACTTATTTACATAAGCTTCTGAAATTTAAAATTACTTTCTGAAATGCGTCGCAAAGCAGAATTGTTTACCACTCCTGCATTCCAATTAACAAGAGGCTGTTGATCGATGTTTCCTTTTAGGTTTCCACAGAATTTTTAAAAATTCAATTCATGTTAAATCAATTTAAAATGAACCCTCAACCTACGCATCCAGAAAACTGCACGAAGTTTCATCACTGAGATAGCATGCACGACTCTTTCATTTCTATACAAAATATTTTGAAGAGCCATTACTTTACCACTGGAGTAATTAATTGTACATCAACTTAATTTTAAAAATGAATCAAGGTCAACTTTTTTTTTCCACCATTTTGGACTAAAAAGTCTAACATTTGTCTTTCTACTTTCCATTTATAATACTATACAATATTTCTAAGGCAATTTTTCTCTTTTACAAGCGTCATGTTGTTAATGCACATGTCCTGATCTTTAAATACACCATGATACGAAAATATTAACTTCAGTGTGCCTTCCTGCTAATACATTTTCTACGATAGATTCATGCAGCACTATTTTGTTTCATGCATTGTGATGTCCCGGCATGCTCGGACATCGTCAGCAGGCGTTTTAGGGGAAGTGTGGAAACCTTACTCAGAAGACGGTACGGAAGTTGGACCTGAGGAATCAACCCCCCAGGGAACAGCCTACCTTTTTCAGAATACTGTTCTTATATGTAGCAACTTTGCTACCGTATTTTGATTAAGGATTAAATAGGGATTAAGCCAATTTATCGCTACAAAGCACGTTGTTTAGTATGTAAGCTACTTTTTGCGTTACATTTACATGTGTGCGTATAATCGATTGAATTGGCGACAAGTAACATTTCAGCTTACGACGGTATGTTATCATTACAGCTTAATGGATGACTCTGATAACTTTGATATACAGTGTATAGAAAAAATATGATTTTTTTTTTATAGAAATATGTAGAGATGATTTTGTATGGCCAAATTTTCCACGTTTGGCTTTTGTCATTCTCAACCAGTTGACTAGTACACTATCCACATAGTGTAACTAAACACACAATTGTAGTAACTATCAAGGTAACAGTTCAGTGTAGCACTATCTGGCAAACAAGCCGTGTCTGCCTGGTTTAATACTAGGTGTGGACAGGCAAAACAAGCAATTCCTTCTCTACCACTAGTGAAATGTAACTAGGATGAAGTTAGTTAAATGCTTAAATTACTGAAAGTTGTGGGTTACTTTTAGTTAATAGAACAATACTTCGTAATTTCAAACCATATTTACGTTTCCTTAACGATTACATGCAATAACATAGAAAATAATGCAAAAGTCAGTTCTTTTCTGCTTGCACTTGCACATGCACATGCTGCATGCTTACGCACGTCAACTCAAAGGCCACTATTGGTGACACTAACACTTGTCCTGATCAGCAAGTCAACGGAAAGACCTCGTTTCGGTGTCACGTCAGTTAGTGCGTTAACTGAATGGAGGCTAGCAAAGTCATTTTGAGGGCCAATATGGCCAACTTTTAAATACAGTGTGCTTAGACGAAGTTCGAGCGCTGTGATTGTCATGTATCGTAGCAAAAGGAATAGAACGTCGTTACCATCAAGTTTATCGATGACAAGGCTTTAAACAATTCCATGAACTGTCGCTTACCCTTCAGCGCCATGCTAACTTGTTGTTGACAAGCTACTCTGGCCGCAGCGCATATCCGCAATACCTGGACGATATGCTAATCAATACATCATGCCTATTCTTGTTGTCAAAGAATAGCTGATGTCACCAAGTCTTCGTCTCGATTGTGCCGTTAACGGTTCAATCAATATCCTTTGGACCTGTTTCTCCACCAGCTTCTCCAAGCATCACCAAGTAATTTTTGATGACGGCGCCCCAATCGACCACCGTCTCCAATCTCGCTGGGCCCGCTGGCGGCATCGTTGGCCGACGACTGACGTTATTAGACAACCCCAGGCTATTGTCTAAAAGGACAAGGACAAAATAACATTAACACGTAATCAATGAGATTGTGAAAAGTTTGAACAAAATTAAGAATTAAGTATACATTAGGAGTTAGCCAGTTTATTGCCAAAAGCGCATCGTTTACTTTTGAGTTATATTTACAAGTCCGTACATAATGAATTAGCAACAGGAGCGTTTCATTAAAGGCTACCAAAAAAAAAAATAACATTACTGTATTCTCATAAGTGCCCATGACAGTAACCACCAGCTTCTCCAAGCATCACCAAGTAATTTTTGATGACGGCACCCCAATCGACCACTGTCTCCAATCTCGATGGGCCCGCTGGTGGCATCGTTGGCCGACGACTGACGTTATTAGACAACCCCAGGCTATTGTTAAATAA
>JAHWFP010173875.1:28858-47137 GCA_023313725.1 Lithobius niger | reverse complement strand
TTGATTTACTAGTTCGTCTGCCAGCCCATTAGTGCCTTGGTTTTAGTTAAAACAGAAAGTGAACTAAAGCCGTACTTCATGAAAACTGACGGGTACAGTTGGCAAAATTAAAAACTGAGTTGGAAAAATTGAATCAGCTGTTTGATTTTCTGTTGTCCTTTTTCTGTTAACCTGTCGCCACTAAATTAGAATTTGTATTAATGCAAGAACAACTGAATTTTCCAAATCAAACTTGTTAAACATTTAAAAAAATTTCGAAATGCGAAGGTCCAAAATTTCACGAGTTCATAAGATATTAAAGGACAAAAGCGACCCAAAGGCCAGGACATGAAGGCAAATTTACCCTTAATTATTTTTCGCCGGGGGAGGCCGGAGGAATGGAGGAGTCATGAAGTTTTTGGACTCTCTCAAGGGGGGGGGGGGGGTCATAAATTGTTCAGATCCCGTCAAAAGGGGGGTCGTCAAAAACACACTGCCCAACTGGAAGAAAAACGACCTCAAAAATGGCAATACAGCAGTCAAAATTTCCAAAAACGGCCCCGTGCTATGAGTGTTACAAGGTTTGAAATTATTGCTACCATTACTGCAAGTATAGGTTTTATTTAGTATAGCATCAAATGTGGAAGCTTTTCTCCAATGACACCTCAAGTTGTTTTGGTAAAAGGTTTCGTCATTTCTTTCGTCTTTCGACGCTCTATTATTTTAAAATGATTTTGCATGATTTTGTTTTAAAATGTGAAAGTTTATTTTACAATAATACCCCTCTAGGCCTTGTTGTTTGGGATAAAACTGAGAAAAAGATTTCATTATATTTCACCTTTCGATAGTCCATTTTTTTAAAATTGTCTGCATCCCTGACCCTTTCCCCGCTGCCCATGCTTGCACACAGGAGTAATCGTCATTCATTTCAGCCTAAAGTTCCAAAACGTACAATTAAGCCAACCCCCGATCGTCAATGGCCAGCTGGCCTGTTTATGTAATTTTAAAATAACTCGGTTTAATTTTATTTGGAAAAAACATATCTAAAAAAAAACATGATAGGTCACAATACAATTTTTACGAAATCTGCCATCCTAAAGAATGAATTTAAAAAATCACCAAAATTTACTTGACAGTTTATTGCTTCTGAATTCACTGGAGGCCAGAAACAAGCACTAATATCAGGGGTGGCGCCACAAGGGGGGGAAGGCGAGTGCCCCCCCCCCCCCCCCCCGGTCGGGGAAGCCTTGCCGCCCCCCTCCCCCGTCGGGGAGTAACCGAGATTGTCGTCGGGGAACAGCCGGAAGACGAAATCTATATGACGACATAAAATTCGTAAAACTTTCGGGGAAAAAGGTCAAAATACAGTTGCCGTTTTGTCTGCCAGTGGTCCTACTGTTGCTACCTCATCACCTCCATAATATTTAAAAGCTGTCTTAGTTAATGCAGAAAGGTTAACTAAATATGTTTAAAGCTAAACTTGTTAAGGATTCTAGCTTGAATTCATGATACCAATGAACTGAGCGAAAATCGTATACATTAAGTCGCTAAACTGAAAATTGATTTGCTGCCTTAGGCCGTCAACGACATGATTTAACAGACATCTTAGTTATGAGGCACGTTTGGGATGTCAACGCCTTACCAGTTATCTTTAAAAGGAGAAGGCCTTATTTTAAAAGCCCAAAGCACAACGCGAAGTTTGTATGGGGTCAAACACACCCCAAACAAACGGAGCAATAGCAGCACAGTGGTCAAGAGTCCCGGTCTCCCAACCAAGAGGACGCAAACTCAACTTCAGCGTCTAACCAATACAGAACTAAAAAAATTCACTGTGTTCACAAATGGCCGTATACCTTTGAGGTCCAACTGTGTGTTTCTTGCTATAGTTTTAGCCGAAACGTCAGCTAAATTTGTACAGAAAAAGCTTTCCTTCCAAGTTTTCGTCAGTTGAAGTCTGATAACAATTAATTCCATAAAAACCGAGCAAAGAATTAAAATTGAAGAATAGTTGGCAGTTTAATTTGCTAGAAGCTCTTTTCCTCTTAGCCGATCGCCACCGTGATTTAAAACTAATTCTCAGTTAATTCAGGAACGTCATCTGAATCTTCCGCCATTTGAAAAGTAAGCAACAATACTTTTCAAACCTAAATTATAAGTGTTTGTTAACGTTAAATTATTATTTTTTATTTAATTTCACCAGTTAATTTAAATTATAAATAAAATATATAAAAAGAATACGGAATTTTGGTCACAATTAGGTTTTTACGACCTTTCATGCTAAAGAATTTTTACGAAAAACATACAAAATTTGCTTTAACAATGTGGTGCAAACGTGTCTCGGGAAGCCGAAAATAGGCCCTCAAATAACGTAAAATGCGTCGGCTTCTGGGGCTCAGCCCCAGACCCCGCTGGGGGAGCTTACAGCGTTCCCCAAGACCCCCATGCTGGTTTCGCCATGCTGGTGGATCATATTTCAATAAAAAAAATTTCATTGCTCCCCTACCTGGAGTTGGCTGGCGCCACTACTGACGTAAAATACTAGCGTAAAATGCTTCAGCTTCCGGGGCTTTGCCCCGAACCCCGCTGGGGGAGCTTACAGCGCTCCCTCAGACCCCCTAGCTGAGTTTGCCGGAGCCCCTAAAAAGTACTTTACTGGAAACACTACTGTCATTTTTTTAATCAGTTGACAAAATCATAAGATGAGTTGGCAAAATGAGAGTTTTCCCCCCCCCCCAACCAAGTACACTTCGCGACGGCCCTGCCCCGACAACGTTCCACTGTGCAAGCATCTTATAACTTTGGTGGAGCCAGCCCGCGACCCTTGCGAAGCCCATCCGGTGGTCCCCACCACCACTGTGATGAGGTCTACTGGAATGTTAAAATTCCAGGTAATTGATATTTTCAACGGCATATAAAAACATCAATTTACTAGTGAGATCTGGTTGAATTTGATTTTTATTGCCTAACCGAAAATATACATTACCATCACCCTCCCTACTTTCCCTCGGCATTACCACCTGGGCGTGTTGAGGAATAAACGATAATGGATACTCTCTTACAAGCAAGATGCGTCCGCATGCACACGGGGCTTGCAGGACTGGCGGCTCTATAACCTAATCTCTAGGAGCAAAAGCATTCAGAGAGGGAGAATGCTAAAATCCAGGTAATGAATATGTATAGGATATTACCCGTTTTCCGAGTGCTGAAACCTAACAATGTCGAGACGCGCAGCGCCCTACATATCTACATATATATATAATTACACAAGATCCGCAAGCCATCGGCAGCAGCCATCAGCAGCGCAGCAGCAATCTGCATCTGCAGCAGCTGCATACGATGCCATCTCCGCCATCTACCGACGGAACGGCAAATTATAAGAGTAGAAGCCAAGCCCCGCTGAGATAGTAGCTGCGCCCGGAACGCAACGGCCAGCAGCGCGAACATACGATGCCATCTACCGACCGAACGGTAAATTAAATGAGGGGGGGGAGCGAGACGGGAGGGAAGGGGAGGGGAAAGGGGGAGGGGAGCGAGACGACGCGGAATGAGCGAGCGAAGCCGACTCCGCTAATCCTATATATTACCCGGTTTTTGTCTCTCAGTCCGACGATTGTTGGCTGCGTTCGGTCGCGCTCGGTGATTGTGTGTGCTCGCGTTCGGTGATTATTGCTGGCGGAGACATATTTCTTGTTCCTTTTTTTTTTGTTATGGCAAAACAAGGTATGGAGTTAGAGGATCTATTTGACTTATCGAGTAACCATGATGAAGACAATACGGACAATATTGGCTTATCAGGTGAAACGCGGACTGAGGGGGCGCGCTATATACATCAAGATTTCAGTAATCCCAAAACGTATGACGCAAGCAATCGTGAAACTCCGGGTGTGGGCTCATTGTGTGTGCGACCACACATGCCAAGACATGTACGACGCATGCGCTAAGCTTTAACACGGAGTATTTGGTCTGCGGCTATGCGCTTTTGGGGCTTGTCGTCCGTCACTCGAGCGCCGCATGGATTTATATCGTAGACAATCAGTTTTTTTTTTTAATCACTATTATATTACTGGAACTCATGCTAAACATCTTTATTGTTAACATTTCTCACGTTCTAAGTCATTATTTGTACCACTATAGGTTGTCCAGAGCGACTGAGAACCTTTTCAGTTTTTGCTATCCCAGTCAACTTCCGGTAATGGCCGGAGCTTTAACCTCAATGTTTAAATGCTTCTCAGGTCGCTCTCGACAACATACGAGTATAAATAACGACTTCGAACGTGAGACAAGTTATCAATAAAGACGTGCAGCGCGAGTTCCATTGATGATAATAGCGCGTAAGTGTCAAATTTAATAACGGCAAATTCTTCTACGATACGACTTCTGCATGGTTTCACCCATACATAGACTCTGTATCCACGCGACGCGCGAGCGACGGACTAAAAGCCCCAGTGAAGAGAATCTGAATAAAAAAAATATAAAAAGCCAACGCTACGCCCAAATTAAAAAAAAAAAAAATTCGACATCATTTTGGCAAGTCCTTCCCCATCCCGAAACCGTATCGCTGAATTTTAATCACTGTCTTAATTTTCGGCGAAAGGGGAATTCCCGTTTCCGAGTATTCCGAATTCCGTTTCGGCGAATTAATTTTTTTTCCAAATTCCCTGCCTCGCTCATGCTGTCGCACTTGCTGTGGCTAAACATAAAACTTCAGAACACGCAACTAATCACAAATTCCTTCAGAGTAGGAACTTCTTAACTCCTCTTAATGTTAAGTTTTTGGCGAGTAATTTAATTCGGCGAAACAGTATTAAATTTCGGTAAAATGGGATTCGGTGAAACGGGAAACCACCGAAGCTGGCACTCCTGTTTTGGGCGGGTTCCCACTTTCAGCCCTTTAAGCTGCCTCTGATAGCGTGGTTCAGAAATGTGGTTCAAAAGTGTGGTTCAGACGTGCAATTTTGTACACCAAATGGTGCATCTGTAGCGTAAAATGCGATTCTTGGCATCAAAAATATAATTTTTGGGAGTCCTTGCACATCCTGGTAGTTCGACCCCTGGGTCTGGGATTCCCTTTTCTTACTGCTTTCGTCTGGGGTTGATAAGAAATGACAAGTTGCTTGCGCGAACTGCGCACATTTAATCATATTTTATTACGTATTATACAACCTTGGTCGCGATCAAAGTTCTTCGACCTTGATTAGTTTTCTTGCACACAGCCTTTCAGGAAGTCGTATTGCTACTTGGAAAGTGGCTGCTCCTACCCGGTAACCTACAGGAAAAAGGAATCGGGTTTCCGCTGAGGTATGAATACTACCTTTCCATCTAAGACAACATTTTATTGAAAGCTACGCAGTAATTTTGATAGCTTTCTCTTGGGATAAAAATGTGCATGTAAATAATTATATCACCTAAACAAGCACCAAGACCACTTCCAACGAACTGAGGTACGATTCCGAAAAAGCAGTGCCGCAACTAGTTTTTTTTCCAGAGAGGGGTGCAAAGAAAAAAAATGTTGGGCCCCTCCTCAACAAGTTAACAAATTTAGGAGCAAAGTTACTCACAACGCTAACCAAAATTATGTGAATTTTGTTTTATTTGGGCCCCAACTGGTGAATTTTGGGCCCCTTACCTCCTGGGCCGGGGTGCCTTTCATCCTATGCACCACCCCTAATTGCGGCCCTGCCAAAAACACGAGCGAGGTTGAATACTCAACTGAGTTTGGCTTTTGTGTGTCTGCTTGACTGTTTGTCTGTCTGTGTGTTTTTATTTTTGTGACACGATAACGTTCGTAACTTTGTAATAATTTGCAGGGATCGCAGTAAACATATAGACCTACTTTAATTCTGGTCCTACATTTTTGCCAAAATAACCTATATACCCTCTAAACATCTACATTTTTAAAAGCTGGTTCCCGAACGACGTATTTTTTAATTGCAATCTAATTTACCCTTTAGTTATTAAACGATCGGGTGACTAGCCTGCCTTTTCGTGGGGTTGGGGCGCAGGGGAGTGCAAACGTCGTTATCGACAGCGTACTCTTAAAAACACATATACCCGAGGAAAATTAACTGACGACGAGTCGCGCACAGAAAAAAAAATTAAATCGTTATTTATTACCTTCAGTACTTTAAAAATTACAGTCGTAATTTAATAATATCTCCTGATGTAATCCTGGCCTGCAGTTTGAGCAGTGTTACGGCTACTCAAACATATTCCTGGTAGCGGTGCACCTTTCGGATATCCACTATGATCGCGTCTTGTCAGCAAGCACAATAAAAAGAATTTGAGATTACAAATTTTAGTATCATTTCTTGCTACTAGATGACGACGTTAGCAGTGTTTTAACTGATTTAATTTGTATGCATGTTTTTTTTTTTAATTTTCACCCTAAAACGAACAAATATTTGATTTAAAAAAAAATGCAAAATGAGTTAGTTAAACTGCTAACAACGGTATGTAGTGACAAGAATGGTAATAAAATTGATAATCTCAAATTAATTTTTTAATTGTATAAAATTCTAAATTCAACTAATTTTAATTATACTTTCTGTATTTACGAGAGCGGAAATAAGTCACTACTACTTTAATATTCCTCTACTCCTCTTGTATTAAGGCACCTACAAAGATGACAGTTCACCAAATTATTTGGTTGAAATTTCGACAAGAGAGCCTTTTCGCGTGAAATTAATGAGATCGAAGATAAAATTCTTACCTCAAATACATTCGGAGATATTAGTTTTCCTTTGGATGGTAAGCCGATTTTTAGTAGCGGTGGTAAGGGGACCCGATCTATACGGCTGGCGGCCCTGAACACGACTTGAACAACACGAAACTATTTGCCGTAATAGAACATAGTAAAGTGCTTTTAGTTAGAAAAATGCAGTAATAATTAAATAATTACAAACCGTAAAAAAAAAACACCATTACGGCCAATTTCGCACTTTTTGAAACAACGCGATCGTATCAAATCACGTATCCAGGTGTACTCTTAAAGTTTAGTGTTGGATTCGTTCACCTGTGCAGAAATCGTACAGGCGTAGTGAAGTGGTTACGAAAACTATTATGAACTATATTTTACAACACAACGGAAAGCTGACCTTTTGAATTCAATATTATAAACCTCGTATACTTATATTAAAATAATAGGAATTTATTTTAACACTTCTAAATAAAAATAAATTGAAAATCGTTGCATGTGGCATTTTATACAATATAAGAAAGAATTCTATATTTTCCAATTTTGAATTCCATTTCTGTCTGACGTGAAATTAATTAATACAAGGGAAGGGCAAAAATGTGTTTCGTCGTTTTTGCCGTTTTTTCATATTGTACGTGAAGTTAGTTACCTTGGCTGGAATTTTATCTGGCAGGGTCGGTGCTTCACCAGGAAACGAATTTCATAAATTTTCCGCGCGTTTTTTTCTTTTTTTTTTTACTTTCAATGGCCTTTTTTCCCTCCTCCAGATTTTATTTCTATTTTTTCCCTTCGGCTTTTTTTCCGTAGATTTTTTTTTCCCTATATTTCTTTTCTTCTTTCAGCTTTTTTCTACGTTCGACTTTTTTTCTGCAGATCGCTTTTCTGAGCCATTTTTTCCCCTCACAGAACTTTTTTTACCCAAGCGGGTTTTTTTTCGTTGTCAGTTTATTTTTACCCTCGAAATTGCTGCCTGTGTTTCTTGTAGGTTGCAAAAATAAAATATTAAATACGCGTCCCGACTCGTGCTTTATTTGCGTAAGCCTACTCTGAACTAATCTGATCATCTCTGATCTGCATGAATTTTATACAAATATGGCACTTCTCCATCTGAAAATCAATGGAGATGAATGAAAGAACTAGCGTTTTTGTCAGTACTTAGGTGTTGTGAGGGGGTGTGAAGGGTTTTGAAGTAAATCAAACCTGGGCAAGCTGGCTTTTCATTGCTAGCCCTTCAATTTTTGTCGTCTTTTGGCTTTTGTCCCCCCCCCCCCACATAACTGTTGTTTGACGTGCCCCTAGCATTAACTGTAGCGCCAGAAGGAGAGAGGGGCAATTTTGCTTGGTAATTCCCATCGGAAATTCCCATCGGAAATTCCTAGGATTTTTACATGCCACAATCGAAATGAGCACGAGGCATCCAAGGGCCCTTTTCTTCCCGAAAATGCCAGGAGTGGCTGGGGCCGGATCGAACACGGACCTCTGGCATAATAGACCTAACCTTGGCCCATAACGCCCCCCCCCCCCCCCTATACTATGGGAATTACTGATGTACTGAAGTGCAAGGATATCCCTGTGATCACTGCTTTAAAAGTTACCCCTTGCGGATATTAACATTTTTACAGTTTATTCAATTTCTACACATTTTCTGACCTCATTTGTATCAAAACTTGACGAAAACCATCATCAACACTTTAGAATCATTAAAATTAGTATGTCCAACGCTCCAACTGATACTAACTGGCTAGTTTTTGAGTTCGCTTGTACTGACGATGCTTCTCCCAACCCTGTTCAAGTATTCAGATCCCGCCACAACGCCTGCCTTTTTCCGTCTCGTTTCCGTATTGACAAACGACTGGCCGGCAAAAAACCTATTTTCACCATAACGATCGTTAGAATTTTTGTAGACTGATCGACAACCAAAACCAGAATTTTTTTTCAGACAAAGTGTGATTAACATTCGGGTTTCTGTACGATGGCTGGTTAAGGCTTGTTTTGATTAATCCACGTATTTCAAGCTTTAACGACTCAAATAAAATAATAATAATAAAAGCGCATGCAAGCCGTTATTGATGATCCTAAGGCTTAAGCATGATTGAAGCCAGCTCCCGCCCTCCCCTACACCTGCGGTATAATTTCCCGTAAGGCCCTGACCAGACTGGCTGCTCACGGCTGCATGGTCGCAGAATGGTTAACCAAAGACGTCAAAATCGCTCAGTAAAGGCCACAATCACAATCTTGAGTCCTGCAGTATTTTATGAGCGGCTACGTCGTCCTGGAGGGGACGGCTTTAATCGACGGCTGCCATTATTTTTGTAACCATCTTGGATATCAACAAGGCACTCTGCTACCAAAAACCTACAATTGATTATCTGTGTTCGGTCTGGGGTGAACTCAAGATACTATGCGGACACTATACTTGAGTGCAGCATCTTGTAGGCACGTAGTAACTTAACGCTTCACATCAAACTTTCTTCTTAGGGCTTAAGGTTGACCTCTTCTGTCCCGGACGTCCTGGTCCGATCCTGGCCTGGCCACCTTTTCGAGAGGGGAAGGGTCCTGTGCAGCCTCGTGCTCATGTCGATTGCGCATGTCAAAGATCTTGGGTTCTCCGCTTGGGCTTTTTTTTCAGTTAAATTGTCTCTCTCGTCGTCTAGTCGAATTCATAGGTGACGATGAGATCGAGGCCTCCGCACCCTGTTACAAAAGGGAGAGCCACTTGCACCAGTTACCAGTATGCCGAACGAAAAAAACGAGATTTAAGAAAAACGGCGGAGATGAATGTTAATTGCTTTTGGCGCCTTAAACCTATTTAGAAATACGTGAAAAGCGAAACGTCTTTCGGGATAAGCTTTAAGAAACAAAAATAACCAACGTTTTCACTCGTAACTACTGGCAGTAGAGCAATTTGCCGTACGTAAACCGAAATGCGAATTAAGATTATCAGTGTTGTTCACAACGCTGTTTGGCCTCCAGGTTTACTGGGGCGAAACTTCATGTCTATTTGTGTCTCTTCATGTCTATTCATGTCTATTTCATGTCTATTTGTTTTTAAAACGTAACGACGAAGCATTTTTATAAATGTGAATTTTATTTTAATATGTTTTCCCCTTAGCCACAACAAGCTACCCACCCTATTCATATATTTTCTTCCTGCCATTCGGCCATGTTTTCTGCATCTGTTTTACCAAGGGTTATATTACCCTTGCTTTTACAGAGCGGCCACTCCATGCAGCCAACCGCACTATGAGTAGCTGTGAATACTTCACATAAACTTACTACCATGCTTCTGCCGTTTTCATTGTTGTAAGTGTGCATTCTAAATCCCGTAACCTAGCCACTTCCAACAATGGTGAGCGTGCTAACCATTGTTGCAACAAAGGTGGGTGACTTATACTACATACTTATACCGCATACGTATACCGCACACTTATACGGCACACTTATAGCGCACACTTTTGTTGACGTGATAAGATAACTAAAGTTTCAAAGTCAATTCTTGCTCTTTCTTGCGCTCCTACAATCTCCGTATTACTGTAACTGCGTTTCTAATCTACATCTGCATCTGGCAAAACCCCGATTTCTTTCAGATTAAGCACATAAGCGACCCAGCTATTACTTGTTAATCTATGATGGCCGCCATTTCGAAATTAGGCTTACCATCGTCCGATTTCCTTCAATTTGGAAACGGAGACGAAATAGTTGATTCAAAGTGAAACAGTGTACGTACGATCATCACCCTAATAATTGTTAATGGTCACCATGCCCAAATCCAACGACATTTTGTAACTCCCCTCACCCCCCCCCCCCCACCAGCGACTGCCTTACTTCACACTCTTAAAAATGAGCAAATCTCGTGCAGCCCTAATGATCCCAAAGAATACGCTCTTCCAAAGTTTGCTCAAAGCGGCGCTAAAGGAGTGTTCATAAATCGGGGGGGGGGGGGGGTTGTTGTGCACCAAACATGTTACCAGCTCGTATGAGGGTATCAGGGGGGGATATGGCGACACACTACGTAACAAACTAACTTTCGCAAATTTATTTTTCGCTTATTTCTTGTTCACTATTTTATGTAAATTCATTTAGCCAAATTATTTTTCTGAATTCTGTTTTTAAGACTTAATTTTTTTCTGGTCTTTATACCCCTCGGAACTAATTTTTTTTTCTGGTCCTTACAACCGTCGGTACTATGTACAGGTTACAAAAACGAATTCATAAAAAAAATATACATTTGGATTTTATTTTTTTTTTTGGGGGGGGGGGGTGTAATTTCTCGGGCGGGGGGGGGGTTACACCGGCGTTACAAGGAGGGAGGGGGGTATAAATTGCTAGAACAAAGCGTTACGTAATTTTTGAGCGCTCCCTAATGGTGCAATAAATACAGACAAATCATCAAATAACTCCGTTCAAAGCGATGTAAAGTATGGTTATAAAACAGTTATAACATGGATTATGCAAAAATGGGCCGGTATAAGTGTTTTAATGCACACTTTTGGTGAACCGACGTCCCCCTCGGACGTTTCCACAGCTCCTCGTACGTCGCTTCAGCAAAAGTGTGCATTAAATCACTTATACCGGCCCATTGTTGCAAAATCCATGCTATAACCATTACTTACGTTAAGTTAGGCTGTATAAGGTTTTTACTTAAGAAATTAGTGTGGAAAACATCACTCGCGCTGCGCGATTTCTCCAAGAAATGTCATGGATAAATGAAAACTGCTGTAAATAGGAGGTGTGTAAGACAGTGAAACAAAATGGCAGTGATTCGCTTCGTTGCATGAGACAAGGCGTTTTTTATATCAGTTTTTTTTTTTAATTTTATTATGGGTTGGTATATTGTTTAAACATTCTCCATAGCTGTGAGATTTACATTATTGGTCTACGACATTCGAGTAAAACGTTAGAAATGTTTTGACCTTGAACGGGCACTTCAAGGTCAATGGAAATCTAAAGTCCAAAGGGCCTTCCAAACGACTCTCGATGCTCATTCAGATTTCGTTTCGATCGGCGACACTATGTGTAAATGGTGGGCAAACGGCTTTTGACAAGCCAAACCTTTGAATCGAACTTGAAGTGTTTATTTCTGCAAATCATGGCCAATCGAAGTAGGGCCCCCACATCAAAGTTATGGGCCTAGGACTAACTACAACAGCGGGCCCCCGACTGAAATCGTAAAAATGTTACACTATGTTATAATTGTGCTTAACGGGTTGTTGCATTCGTTGCTGTTGGATTGGAGTTGTTTGTTGGACCTATACAGAAAATTCACAATTCGTACAAAAAATCGAGTACATTAATGATAGTCATCAAAACTCACAATTGTGGGAAAATAAATTAGGCCATGCGGGCCCCTTGAGTGACCGGGCCTGGGTACAGTGGGTCTCCTTGACCCCCCCCCCCCCCCCGTTGTGGGAGCCCTGAATTCCGCGGTAGAAACGACTGGTCTTGCTTTCCGTATCCAAGCCAAATATCCCGTGGTCTAGTAGTCAACACCTACTTCGTTGTGTTGGTGTAGTAGAGCTCAGTAGCGTTGAATGAGCTGTCCTGGAGCGTGGAAGCCAGAACCGCCGCTTCTGACATGAGAAGGGGATGGAAAACGAAAACGGTTACAAAAGGAGAGGATGTGGGACGCTGTGACGCCCTAGGGACGTTAATTACTATCCCTTCGTTTTGTTTACCCGTAAATATGAAGGGCCCACACCGCGGCACCCTGGTGAAACCTGTAAAGGACTGGAATAACCCCCCCCCCCCCAGTCTCATTTATTACACATAGTTACACCGCCCTGAAAATTGGGGTAGTCAAATAAATATTTCCCAAGTATAAGAGTCAAAAAAAGCATTTAAAGGCTGGCCTTGTGAAAATGCAATCTATGTAACTAAGATCGTAATATTTGTTTGTTTGTGTGTGTGCCCGCAGTTTGTTTCTGTCATACGGAAATGTCTGTATAAATAATGATGGAATTGTCTGTGTAAGTAGTAAGTCGAACTGTTTTTTCAAGAAAGGGGCGCAATACTGATGACGTCACAATATTTTGACGCAAACGAGATGTTTGTATGTCTGTCACACGGAATTGTTTGTATAACTAATGATTCGAACTGTTTTCAACAGAGAGGCACCGTCATGACGTCATGTTTTTTCCCAGTTTTTTATTTTATTTTCATGCAATTGGGATCTCGGCCTGTACGTATGTCTCTTGACCCTGAATCTAACTAAATGTAATGAAAGCTTGGGCGACTGCTAACGGGAAATCATTGTATTTTCATGCAAAAGAGAAATCAAATTGCTCTATTAAACCGGCCATATAAGGGGGGGCTGTCCTAGTTTACATTAACGTGAAGAAGAAATATAAAGAGAACTGCCCCGACTGGGACTTGAACCCAGGATTTTCCTTATACTAGGCGGGGTGCTCTAACTACTACGCTACTGACTGCAGGTTTCAACTATTCTCAGTGGTGACCCACCAGTCACATACATAATGCTAGCTTTCCCTTCTCGTATACATATATTTGACCTTTAGGTCACGACTGAGAAAGGCTGAACAGCTTCTAAGATTGGCTGCAGGTTCCACCCCGGTAATGCAGTGGTTAGAGCGCTAGGCCTAGTATTTGGAAATCCCTTGGTTCGAATCCCAATCTGGGCACTTGTTAGCATATCTTGCATTCCCACAAGGCTAGTCGTAACTGTGGAACGCCCATCTTCATTTCCAATCTTAGGAGAGATTGGAGAAGAAGGTGAGTGTTATACAGTAGTTAAGACTAGCCTTGTGGGAATGCAAGATATACTACTCGGAGGAGAAAAAATCTCTTCGTAATACACAACAAAATTCTGGAGGAGACCGGAGGAGGTCCGTAGGAATTGATTGATATGACATTGGTGTCGGTATATCTGACCGAAATAGATAAAAAAAAAAGAAGTTTTGGTCAAGTTGCAGCCAGGTTTGTCACCTAAAAGCTCTAATTTTCAATAACTTGGGGTTAAATAAATCCGAGCGCTTTGAGTCATTTTAAATCGGAGTTCGAGCTGGCTACTTCTAAATGAGCATTTAAAGGCAGAAATATTTGAACTAATAATGTTAACAAAATTAATAGTTAGGCTGCCACACGTTTTAAACCCTTTCAGCTCCATTGGCTCCTTTAAAATATGCAAATATCTTAGAATAGACCCTATTCTTTATAGACCCTATAGACCCTATTCTTTAACTGGCAGCGAATTAAGGAGGTATCGGATCAGGGTCTCAAAATGGGTATGGATCGGTGTTGGCTAGGCTCAGCTAAAAGTTGTACCGGTCACCTACTTACATCGTGCAGTATGTGAGAGGGGCCCAGAAATTATAACAGGGAAGTTCTTTCTATAAGCCAATGCCGTTCAGGCTCGGTGCTTCCCGAGACACCAACCACGCCTCCTGACAGCTTATTTTGTATCCGCGAATGCCTTCTAGACAATACGGTAATAAAAATGCTTTCCACGTCGGTTTTCGGCGCTAAAAGAACCAGCTGCAACCGACTCGAATCACACCAATTTTATTCAGGTCCCAATTACCAATTCAAATTGGCTAATCTCGTTGAAGCGAATGGATTTCACCTCCTGACAGGTCGGTGAACAACGAATTAATGCAATTGGCCCGGCAGCGTAAGTCGAGCTGCCAAACAACGGGCGAGAAATATAACGCAATAAAATTTAATACCTCAGCCATGCAACAGCTGAGCCGTCTTCTCTTCGTGTTCGGGATGCTGCAGTGGTTACCTACAAGGTGCACCTGTTTTCTCCAGCAGGAAATAATCCGTGGCCTGCGTGAGGTCCCTTAAGGCCCGATGCCCACATGCCGTTTTTTTTTTAACGCGCGTTGACACTGCGTTGACATAGCCAATCAATGCACACATGCGCTTTTTTGACACGCGGTGACGCTAACAATCAATGCACACACGACCGTGAACCGCCAGTACGTTAAATAAACGCATGAGTGCACCGGTACTAAAATGACAGCTTCTTACGCTTCATACAGGAACAATTTTACGTGCGGGGTAGGGGGGGGGGTGTGCAGTTGGCGGTCGCATCCACCCCACCAATGTTTGGCAAGTCGGCAAAACAGCCGGAAAAATTAACGCGTATTTTGTTTTCACTAGTCGGAAAACTAATAAAACTAGTATTTCATGCCACTTTCTATTTTCTATTCTATTATAATTCTATTTTCTAAAATAACTTGACTTGTGTAGAATCGTGATGGCTTTACAGTTCTACTGAAGACCTACGCCAGGCTCATCCGGATGGATTACCGTACGTACAACGCTGAAGCTAAGTTTCCTTCCTGTTGACTCTTCTACAACTCTCGCCCCCGCTTCGGTGATTTATAATTAGGACGACAGGTATACAGTATAACAGTATAAATGTGCAAACAGTCGAAAAATGTTAGCAAATTCTATACTATAAGTCGTTCGATTAAGCAAGTCGGCAAATTTAATAAGGCGGCAGATCTGGTTTACACCCCTCCAACTTTTAGCTATTCCGACGTCCCCGTTTCACGGTAACGGAGATGACAGATGACAGTTGAGATGACAGCAGAGATGGAACTGACCCATCCTCGTCTATTTTCGGGCAATGGGGGACGCCATTGAAAAGACAAAACAGATTTATTAGCAAAATACCAAAGGAAGATCAATACACTTCGACGGGGAGGGGAAGGGGGTTGTTTGTTTGTCAAAATTGAGCCAAACGGGGTAAGTTCCCAGAACAAGGGGGGAAAAAGCATGTTTTTATTCTGTTTTTTTTTTAACGCACGAGCTGTAAAATGTTTCTGAAGTAATCCAAGAAAACTTATTTACTTCTACGTTAGATTTTAAGCCTTAATCTTAAGTGCAACGAGTTTTTTTTCCTAAGTCGAAGTAATAAAACCCATAAAACTTAGGTCCCAGGAGGAAATTTTAGGAGAAAACTTTTTTTTTTTATTTATTAAAACATTATTGCAAGTTACTTAATGTTTTAGGCTATCACTTTTTTTTTATAAGTGAATAGGTGCTAGAGGGAAGTTTATTTTTAAGCAAATTAGGGGATGAAGGTTCGTTACTACGGTTTAAACCTTTTATATATTTTTTTTATTTGTTATTACGTTTGGGGCACAAAAACCTCACGTTTGAGAGACGAGGATTTGAGTACTTATGTCTATCACAAAACGAATCACCGGCAAATTGATTTAAAAGTGGGATTACCCGACAAGCATAATCCATAAGTGACACCGAAAGTATGAATTTTAGAGTATGTCAAATACTTTGTCCAGAAAATAGTCCAGGGTTCAAGACCGGACAGGCACCCCAATTATAGACGTCCAGTCTGTAATTGGCGTTTTTTATAACAAGATTTCGGGTTCAAAACCGGCCTGGCACCCCAATTATAGACATCCGGTCTGTAATTGGCGTTTTTTATAACAATATCTAGGGTTCAATACCTGACAGGCACCTCAATTATAGGCGTCTAGTCTGTTATTGGCGTTTTTATAACAAGATTTAGGGTTCAAAACCTGACAGGCACCTCAATTATAGACGTCTAGTCTGTAATTGGCGTTTTTATAACAAGATTTAGGGTTCAAAACCTAACAGGCACCTCAATTATAGACGTCTAGTCTGTAATTGGCGTTTTTATAACCAGATTTAGGGTTCAAAACCTGACAGGCACCTCAATTATAGACGTCTAATCTGTAATTGGCGTTTTTATAACAAGATTTAGGGTTCAATACCTGACAGGCACTTCAATTATGGACGTCTAAGTCTGTAATTGGCGTTTTTATAACAAGATTTAGAGTTCAATACCTGACAGGCACTTCAATTATAGACGTCTAGTCTGTAATTGGCGTTTTTATAACAAGATTTAGGGTTCAATACCTGACAGGCACTTCAATTATAGACGTCTAGTCTGTAATTGGCGTTTTTATAACAATATTTAGGGTTCAATACCTGACAGGCACCCCAATTATAGACGTCTAGTCTGTAATTGGCGTTTTTATAACAATATTTAGGGTTCAAAACCTGACAGGCACCTCAATTATAGACGTCTAGTCTGTAATTGGCGTTTTTATAACAAGATTTAGGGTTAATACCTGACAGGCACAAAATTATAGACGTCTGTCTGTAATTGGCGTTTTTATAACAATGTTTAGGGTTCAATACCTGACAGGCACCTCAATTATAGACGTCTAGTCTGTAATTGGCGTTATTTATAACAAGATTTCGGGGTCAAAATCGGACAGGCACTCCAAATATAGATTTCTAGTCTGCAATTGGTGTTATTTATAACAAGATATTGGGTTCAAAACCGGACAGGCACCTCAATTATAGACTTATAGTGTGTAATTGGTGTTTTTATAAATAGAATTCGGGTTAAAAACCAGACAGGCACTCAATTGTAGACTTCTAGTTTGCAATTAGTGTTTTTATAACAAGATTTCGGGTTTTGAGAAAGTATTTTTGGCTTTTAGATTTTTTTAAATACATTTCTTTCGTTTGTTGTCCTATTTCTGGCTATGTTAATTGAAACTTAGTTCAGCAAGTCGCTACTACGAGAACTCATGCTTGGTTTTAAAGTATCTTCGTGAATTCTGGTCATGGTTTGTCATCCACGGGCGACTGTTTGGCACACCTACCCAAAAATGGGAAGGAAAGGAAACGAAAGGAAGTACGCGTCAATACATTGGTTATTTTCGCCCATATTTTTCTAAATCAAATGTGGTTGTGGTCAGCAACACAGGACACAGCTGAAGACTTACCGACAAATGATCAGTAGAAAAAGATGGGGAGGAATAGTGAACGAGGTGACAAAACAAAGTACAAACCAAACAGATATCAATGAACAGGCACAAAAAATAAATGCAGAAGACGCGACTAAAAAGCCACAGAAAATAAACACAGCAGATCAGAGAAAAGAAACGCAGAAAATGCAACTGAAGAGCCGCAGAAAATAAACACAGAATATGCAGCTAAAGAGTGGCATAAAATAAACGCAGAAGAATCGACTGAAGAGCTACGAAAATGAACACAGAAGACGCACCTAAACAGCCACAGAAAATAAATGCTGATGAGCCAAAGAAAATAAACACAGAAAATGTGACTGAAGAGTTGCAGAAAATAAACACAGAAGATGCGACTGAAGGGCCACAGAAAATAATCGCAAGAGATGCAGCTAAAGATCCACAGAAAAAAAAGCAGAAGATGCGACTGAAGAGCCAAAGAAAATAAATGCAGAAAATGCAGCTAAAGAGTCCCATAATATGCTGCTGAAGAGTACCAGAAAATGCTCCTGAAGAGTCCCAGATAATGCTGCTGAAGAGTACCCGAAAATTCTGTTAAAGAGTCCCCGAAAATGATGCTGAAGGGTCCCCGAAATGTCGATGAAAAGTCCCAGAAAATACCTGCAGAAAAGTCCCCGAAAATGATGCTTAAGAGTCCCAGAAAATGCTCCTGAAGAGTCCCAAAAAATGCTCCTGAAGAGTCCCAGATAATGCTGCTGAAGAGTCCCAGATAATGATGCTGAAGAGTCCCCGAAAATGCCGGTGAAGAATCCCCGAAATCCTGCTGAAGAGTCCAAGAAAATGATGCTTAAGAGTCCAAGAAAATGATGCTTA
>JAHWFP010173875.1:0-27190 GCA_023313725.1 Lithobius niger | reverse complement strand
TGCTGAAGAGTCCAAGAAAATGCTGCTGAAGAGTCCAAGAAAATGCTCCTGAAAAGTCCCAGATAATGCTGCTGAAGAATCCTAGTAAATGATGTTGATGAGTCCTCGAAAATGCCGGGAAGAGTCCCCGAAATCCTGCAGAAGAGTCCCCGAAAATGCTGCTGAAGAGCCATTTTTGCTTATGCTTTTGATTATGCTTTTGATCTGTTGACGGTTAAAGAGTTACATTCAAAAAACGTTTTTTGGGGGATTTTTTTTTTAAGTATGGGGGGTTATAAGTCACCCCTCCCCCTCTCAACTTGCTATGATAGCTATTTTTTTCCCATTACCCTTCATATGCATCCATACCAAATGTCATGTTTTACACAGAAAGTGAATAAATAAAGTGCTAAGCCGCCCTACTACAATTGGTCTTTGTTACGGAATTAACTCAGCATTACATTGCTTTTTTTTTTGGCCACAGCGATTGACAGACGGGCAAAATGCATATCAATTTTTTTGTAGAAAATTTTCCATTGAACATTTCATCTTCCGGACTTATTTCGACTGGATCAACCGTTCAGAAGTTATATGAGAAAAACTATTTTTCGGGCGCCATTTTCCAAGATGGCGGCGAGAGCTCACCTCCAATGGCTGAGGATTTTTAGTTTGTTGCTTAGGACCCTTTCATTAAAGTGTGTGCAAATTTTTAGAACGTCCACGTTTTTTCCCACTCTTATGTCCTAAATTGCCTGGACTACGAATACGTGTGGAAAATTTTGAACTGAATACGCCAACGGGTTGAAAAGTTATTATTGAGGCAGACACACATAATAATAGGAAATAATACGAAGCTCCTTTGCCTCGCTTTGGGCCGCGCGTCTTTTAAATCCCGGCATAAGAAATAGCGAAACCACGTAGGAGCAAAACTCATATAACCGAAGCAACGGTCTTTCTGCGAATGGCATAATTTTTTTATTAGGTTTGGGCGTCTCGAGCCGATAAAGTGATTGGTTGATGTGTGCACCTTGTAGATAACCGGCTTTTGGCGGAAGATTAGAGGAGTTGAGATGGCGAGGTGAGTTGACTTGGTTCGGCCTTGGCGATAAGCAGAAGTGCAACCTGTTTCCCGCAGGAAATGTTTTCGGCAGGAAAACCCGAGCAACGGACGACGGAATCCTGCCCTTAGTTTACTTTGGAGGAGAATTTTCTGCTCTTGACTTCCTTCTTGTCGTAGCAATTCTAACAAAAACATTTGACGTCGATTTTCAAGAAATCGCTCCCGTGTTTATAAAAGGCAAGGAGGCACGTTTGCTGCTTGCCATTACAACGCCTATAAAAATCTGAACAAGACGTACCAGCAAAAACAGCAGGTAAGATTTTTTTTTTCCGTCTGGGGAAAAGGGTACAGAAAATAATATTTAATAATAATAAATATTTATATTCAGCTTTTTCAAAACTTGGCACGTGAGCGGGTTTTTTTTATGTAAAATAAAAATTCGAGATTGCTTCACATTTTCTTAACATGGGAAATGTCATTATTTTATTTTTTATTTTTCCAATTTTACCTATTTCTTTACGGAAGACCAAATAAGCTGTATTTGCATATGGCGAATAAGCAGGACGGAAAGCCAAACCGGCTCCATTATTAGCAAATAAAATAAATCGAATAGATTCCTGATTGAGCCGTGTCAGTATGGCTTAGCGGTAGAGCTTCTGCCTTGGGTCTCAAATGTCGAGGGTTCAATTCCCTCTCAGGCAAGCTGACATTTAATTTCCAAAGGCAACGGAAATAGGCACTAACTTTCGTAAAATGCGGTACGAAATAAAGCAAAGTAGCTTCTATTCCTGTACTCGTGTCTGTTTGCATCCATCGTAACTTGCGAACCCACTATCCCAATTCAGATTTCTCGCACTGATTTTATGCTGTCTTCATGTTCGGAATGAAACTAGTTAGCGGAACTAAGGGCTCGTTTACGCAACGAGACCTTCTCGCTCGCCGAAAGCTATTTGCTAGGCAACCGTTATTTATTTACGATTAATTTCCCGTTTCTATTAAATGATTGCGGTAATATGCAACAAACTAAATGTATTATAAATAACAACACGGATAAAGAACAAAGTGCAAGAGTCATTTTAAACATTGCTACAACATTGTTGCCATTTCACGCTATTTCCAAAATTTGCTATTCTCGCTGAAAAAACAGCTTCTAGCAGTGATCAAACGACGGTAGAAAAATAGCTACTCGCAGCGAGAATTCAAAATCCAACACGGCGTCCATTTCTGAGTTATCGATTCGAAGACAACCCTTCGAATGCCGGTATTCAGGAATCTGTTGGTCGTCTTGTACTGCAGTAAAAATTGTTTTCTTGTTGTCATAAATCGACGCTGTCATGTTGCAATCATCGTACGTCGTATCGCGAGGCACGAGGAGAAAATTTACATCCGCGTTGTTGCCATGGTTACTACGTATAGGCAACTCGAAAGCCGCATTCTCCGACAAAGGCGAGAAGCAGAGCCAGCAGATTTAGTATTGACCAAGTAAAAGCTAGTAAGCGAGAAAATTGTCCTTGCGTAAACGCGCCCTAACTTGTTGACTCTGAGATGTGCGAGATTTATAAGCTCAGGAAACGGAAATTAATCTTCAACTGAGAGATTGACTTCAACGATATCTAACTACATAGTCGCGTCACGTCGGAGGGAAAGCATTGGGGCGGGGAAGCTTTTCAGGACAGCACGGTTTTCGAAGCTGCAGCTTCGAGGCCTCATGAACAACGTGAACATGGAAGAATATAATAGACGTGATCATTAGAAAGGGGGAGGGAGGGGTCATTAGCCGTGGGGGGGAGGGGTTTGAGTCACATGATGCACTGGTATTTCCGCGAACATGAACACAGAAGAATATAATAGAAGTGATTATAGAACGGGGGATAGGGTAATTAGTGGTTAGATGGGTGAAGTGAGTGACAGGGTGCGCTGATTGAGTTAGATAGATAGAAAGCGAAAGATATTTAGCGATTATTAGCTGGTGTGCGCAAAACGTTTTAAGAAATTCATTAATTTGGTCAAACATGGATATACACATGAGCAACCATACCATACCAGTGTTCAGGAACGTATAGCGACAGGGCTGGGGGAAGGCGGGACGCCCCCCCCCCCCTCCCCCTCACTCATTTTCTCAGTCAGAAAATTCGTGATGTCGTTGCACGCGCACTTGTTATTATTTGTTACACGGGAGTAAATTACAAGAGTCGGCATTTCACCTTTGCACATTTACTCATTTCCCCATTTGGGAAATTCGTCAAAGGAATTAGGGCGCGTTTACGCAGCGACTCGCCTTTGCCTTCTCGTAGGTAGAACTCAATCGCGATGGCAAAGGTGACATTGCCATGGTAACAACGCTAAATGGATTAGCTCAATCCGACATCGTTTGAGTAAATACTTGCAGTCTTCTAATCCGTGCCAATAATATAAAGAATTCCTCATGACGAAACAGTTTTCCCAAACGCTTCTAACTCACGTTATTTGCTGTTTTCGTTGCGAGGCGGCAGACATAAAACCGCCGCCATGTTGGAATTTGAGGTGATTTCTAGCTTCTAGCTGCGAGAATGCAAAAGCGAGTGGTTGCAAAAACGCGCCCTTAAACTGTCTTTACACATGCACGTTGCTATTTATTATACGCGAGGCAAAAAAAAAAATGGCCTTTGCTGATTGTCTCTTTCCTAGTCAGTTGGCAAACTCGTAAGTTAAGTTTATGTTTCGGAGAAGGCAAAATTTCATAATAAAAAAAATATATGCCTATCGTCGTATCGCTTAGTTTCTTTTCTCCTTTCTGCATACTTTTAACTTTTCTATGACTCTTCACTTCGTTAACTGTCATTGTTGAACCCGTTTCCGTGAAAGAATTTGGTGCACATAAATTTCCGTTTGAGGCATCAAAGAGCGCGAAATGAAATACGGTAAGCAAATTTATTTCGTTCAGTTTTATTGAGATTATGCTTATGACCTCTAGTAAAAAATAAGATTTCTGAAATGCTAACACTGCAACGACGCACTATCAGAATAAAATCGTTAGAATATCGTAAGGTCAACCAAACGTAAATTCATAGCGTAAGCACCAGTTGTGGACTACAGCGTCGGCGCACTTGGCATTGTTTAATAACATTGTTTTCCCAATAGCAAGGGAAGGGGGGATGGGGGGGGGGGAGATCCACGGAGCGAAGTGAGAACGGAATCAGATGAAGGGTGGGTCCTAGCTGAACGAATGCACAAAAACGCTATAACGCGTAAAGAGCAGGGCGTAAAGTAAACAGTCTTAAAATAAATGAAACAAGAAAACCCACGTAAAGTGTGGTATTGACACAAATTATAATCGCCGTGTGGTGCCTAGTGTTTGGCTTAAGCATCACGTGTGCTTTGCAGCTTATACAGCACAATTTATCTGAATAAAAAATATTCGGATTATACAGGGATCAGGTTGTAAGGGAGGGGAGTAAACGGGAGAAAGTGCCAGAAGAGGACGCCAATCAGGGAAAAAATCCGCGTTTACTGAGCTCTAAATAACTGAATTGCATGTAATATTTACGTACGCAGATGTGCGTTACTAAATACTACTTCATTTTTATGGGTTTTTTGGGGGGCGTGTAGGAGTTTTGTCTGTTACACGAATGCCATGACCACTGACGCCTCGAGCGAGCAAGACGACGACAAATGAGCAAGCGTCAGCGTGAACCTCGACTAGTAATCATTAAACACTTACAGTCGGTTTGTTATCATCCTGTTATCCGCCTAACATGTGGTTATAACTAGATATTTGCTAGACTGTGGTAGTGAGACCACTAAAGATTAGCCATAGCTGTTCTGTTGTCGTGTTAGTGACTTCTATTCCAGTCCATTATCAGTCGTTTAATAGGTCTACGATTCAATTGACATTGCTTTTCTGTTGCTGCCAACAAACTCAGAAAGTAGGCGCTTCATCGTGTTATTATTCAGAACGGCCGCATCAGCAAGACTGGCAAGAAGCCAAACAATGAGGTGTTTCTCAGAAAGTTGTGGCCCAGCATTTAAATGGTCAATTGCATAACTTCTTTTAATGATCCAAAACGCAGTAAATAATAAAATTAAAAACCCGGTTTGCCTCCACTGCCTTTTTAAGGAAAAGGTTCGATTGACGCCATTTTTTAGTCTTCTGTACAGCCGTACTGGCTGAGAAGACTATTGCAACGACTTTGTCCGTCCGTCGGTCGCTTTTTTTAACTTCGCAACGGTACCAGACATTGACGACCACTGTTTACAACGTTAGATTCAGTGTCAAAAGTTAGTTAAATAACATGGCAAATTAAAAAATCGTTACCTCCTTATAGCTAATAGACTTCTTCGACGTAACTAAATTAAATAATATTTCATCGTCGAACTGAAATCCTAAGGATTTGCATTAACGCAGTCGTAAAAACAAAAACGTTTTAGCTTCGTTTAAAAGAGTCTTGTCGCATTGTTGCATGAATGAATAGGCTTACGGTCGAACCAAATTCTCCATTAGGCCTATCTGCTACTTACGAAACTAAAACTGCCGTTAAAAAAATTAGGCCTAAAAAATGAAAATTAGGTCTAAAATCACGTTACCATGGCAACGTCAAGTTGCTACGAGTCGCTGCTGGCTTTCTCAACAGCGTCTCTCCTGTCCATTCCCTACTACCACTGATCTATATAGACTACGTTGCACATTATGTTGTAACACTGTAACTGTGTGCCCGGAGGCATACCGTGTTGCAAAAATGAATAGGCTTACTGTATACAATCCAAATCTCCGTTAGTTGTTACTTACGAAATTAAAGTTGTATATTAGGCATAAATGCTGACAATTATGCCTAAAATGTAAAATAAGCTTAAAAGCTAACACATTTTTAACGGGTAATTCTGATGGTTACTGTTACTGCTTTTAGATTATATAATAGAGATATCTGTTGCAATGCGTGATAGAGGTGTGTGCCTCACTATTGGTAGTGGCAGAACTGTACAGAAGACTGGATGCGACTATTGTAACTTGGTCTCACTTATTTTTCGACATCAAATAACTAAGGCCCCACACGTAGGGTGGAGTGTAAAAACCTTTTTTTTTTGCAGGGTGTGGAAAAATTGCTGTTGAGCATCACTATCACACACAAAAAAATGTCATCAGTCTGTGGTTATGTCTTGAGGAGCCCATTAACATTGTACGGCAATGGGTAGAACGGCGAAAAAGGCAAAAATGTTGATTTGACATTTTTAAAATCTAATTTTTTAAGATTATCTCATTCGATTCTCTCAGAAACTATGTTAGCATCATGTAATTACAAACAATTACATTTTTCCTATAAACTGGTCTTTTCGGCGATTTTGGCCCATAACTACTACTTGCCCTATTGCACAGAAAAAAATATGTTGGCCCAATTACGGCTACCTTTCTTAGTTAAAATTAAATTTTAAACAAGTCAAATCATAATTTTTGCTTTTTTGCCATTCCGCCCATTGCTGTACAATGTTAAACTTGAAGGGCCTTGGGGCACCTAAAGACATGACCCCAGAGTGATGAAATTTTGTGTGTGTAATTGTGAAGCCCAAGAGCGACTTTTCCACACCCTGCCAATGACGAATTCCAAAAAAAGGTTTCTAATCCCCACCCTACCCCCACAGAGTGCTAATTAATAATAGGAAATAACGTCAAAGTAAAAAAACAATATTACCAATCTGAGGATAGCATCGCATCTGCATAGATTATTTGATGTCAATATAAGACTGCTTAATTTTCTCGGCTGTGCATTTGGGGTTAATGGCATGTTTTCGCAACGACTCGCAGATGAAATTTAATCGCGATGGTAGAGTTGTCGTTGCCGTGGTAACAACGCTTCCTGGATTAGCCAAATCTGACATCGTTTGAGCAAATGCTTGCAGTCTTATAATTCGTGACAGTAAGATAGAGCATTCCTCCTGACGAAACAATTTTCCCAATCGCTTCTAAACTCAATTATGAACTGGTTTCGTTGCGAACTGGCAGAGCTAAAACCGCCGCCATGTTTGAATTTCAGGTAAGTTTCAAGTTCTAGCTGCAAGAATGCAAAGGCGAGTCGTTGTAAGTCTGTCCTCCTGTCCGGTGTTTTTCAATTTTTGCAGGAGGTACAGATGTATGACATGATTTAGATTAGGGGTTTGAATAGCATCTCTGTAATGTGTGGTGCAGTGGCAACCCGGACCACTGCACTGTGACTGAGGTTGGCGCTAATGACCAAGTTGTCGACGCGCCATTAAGCCTCAATCCCCCCCCCCCCTCGTTGTGCAATCGGGCCCTTACTATTACATGCGTTTCGATCACACGTTTTTAACCACGACATTTCTTTTTTGAATGGTCCTATGTTAAATTTCTTTCATCCATTTTGCAGCAAGATGTCAAAATCTGGTAACAAAAAGGTCATCTTGGCATACAGTGGAGGCCTGGATACTTCTTGTATCCTAGTTTGGCTTCAAGAGCAGGGATACGAAGTAGTAGCGTATATGGTAAGTTATCAAGATTTCAATAACATTTCTCCGTTCTATAACCAAGTCTATAACGAAGGCTTCTCAGTCCATTTGCAGTTGTCGGGCAAAAATTCAATTTTCATAGTAACAAGGGCAGCCTCTCGTACATGGCTGGTTTTCCAGAACGTTGTTGTGATGTCCCGTTTGTATGAAAATACTGTGACGTACTGCATCTGCCAATTAAAAACCTCCTTAAAAACGATGATCAGAAGTAAACACCATCGTTAGCAGTCGCCTAAGCTTTCATTAGGTTTAGTTAGATCCAGGGTTAAGCGATCCAAGGCTAGTTTAGACCTCAACTGGATATCCCCACTGCAAGAGATATAGAGGCCTAGATGCAAAACGCAGTTGTGATCTAGGGTTGGAAAAAACATGACGTCATCAGTACTGTGCATCATCGTTCAAAAGAAAGTTCGACTCATTACTGATACAGACGATTCAGTTTGAAAGACACACAAACAAACAAAAGAATTAAAATGATCGAGATTCCCACTGCGGACAAACAAACAATTACGATTATCGAGATTTCCACTGTGGACTTCAACAGGATAAGGATTATCCAGATTCCCACTGCGGACGCACACACACAAAAACAAAAAAAACAAATAACGACCTTACTTATCTAGATTTAAAATTTGGCACTTCCGGCTTGATGGCATTATACATCGTTTTGGGCTTCAAACTGAACCTACGAGGCCATGTCTAATCTACTGCAATCTTGGAACATAATGACACTTCACTTCGTTGCTGCAATCGAGTATAAAGAATGCCCGTTAAGAAGAGCCAAGATGCATTCTGAGCAGTGATATACTGGTGGTAGCTGACTCACTCCAACGTCGCTGGAGTAGCTGTTACTGTATCAAGTCAGGCTCTGCGACGAACTGGCTCCACCTTATCGGTTATACCAGAAGTAACTTACTCCAGAAAAAAAAAGACGTCCTAGTCATTTTTAAAAGTACTCTCCGCCTGCCTTATAACAGCCACGTGCCGATCGCGACATGCGCATACTAACTTCGCACCGTTTCGCGAGATTCTGCGTAGTAATACGAGGCCAACTAAGATAGTAGCTGCGAGGAACGCAGTTACTGTCTCAGTTGGCATTGGGCGTAGTAGACGAAACAGCATGAATGCAAAAATTGGGTCGGCACAAACATCTCACTTTACAATTTTTTAGGCAAGTGTCTTATAATTTTTCTTCGGCGATCTATTGGCGTAAATAATTTTAATTATTACGGTGTTAGTCCTTTAGATTTTTGATCTCATGGTAGTTATTAGCAAATTACTATACGCACACACACAGATGAAACGTCAAGGTTATTGAAAGCGTGCAAAGGATCATTTACTTGCAGGATGCAGTAAATATAGTTCCCAATATTGAACAGAAAATCTCCTAGATGCCACATTTTAAAACGGATTTTTAGCAAGGGACTGACTAACGGTTAGTAAATAGAACTTTGGGGCCATACTTGATGTGGAGGAACGAGAAAAGTGGCGCTGGGAGGAATGTCCTTTTAACCAACTATCGATATTCTTTAGGATTGCTAGCAAATAACTAGCGATAGTATATTAGAATGTGCTTCAGGAGCCAAATCATTGCCAACGTGAAAAACTGCTTTGATTAGGCAGGGGCATAAGCGTTCGAAAGGTTTGGGGAGGAGGGCACACTTGAAAAGAAAATGATCACATTCTATGCATTTTTCTTCAAGCCTTTTTTTTAGAGTTTGTTATGATGGCAAGGAGAAAGTGTATCTCGACTTGAAGGAAGGGGAATTTCTTATCCGTTTTGTAGACCGTTCTGTTGCAAGGGCAGGAAAGAAAGGCATATATGGGGGTTTTAAAAGGAGGCAATTTGGGCTAATGGGTGTATATGAAATCATTACTGAGCCACTCTGCATTACAATGGAATGCACTTCATAAGTGAAAACATTACCAAAACAAATAGCAGAGGTGAGAAAGAGTAATGGATTTGGGGAAGGGCGGTATAGGCGTTGTGACACCTATACAGCAGCGTCAAGTGACGTCATATTGCTACAAGAGAGATATCTGCGAAGGACACTAGATTGAAATGGTGGGTTAAACAACGGCACTTCTAGTCAAGCCAGTGCTTTGAGAGTGGATTTCGTAGGCTTAAAAAAACCGTTGTTTTCTCCAATCCCTTATGCTGCTTAGGTTGTCATTGGAAAATAAATATTCCACTTGCTTAAAAATGTCAGCAACTGCCAACAAATCGACAAAAATCGCGCGTTTTAGGCCTAAGAAATCCAGTCTAATAGCATTGGCTTCAGTAAGACGCTCTTCTTTTCCCCCACCAGTGCACCTTGTAGTTAACCCAGTAACTGGCTCCACCATAGAGTTATATACAATAATACTACGTCGTGGCACTGCCCTACGGAGCAGCGTCAAGTGACGTCATATTGGCTACGAGACACGATTTGGATGTAATATCTACAAGGTGCACTAGATTAAAATGTAACGGAAAAAACGGCACTTCTAGCCAAGACAGTGCTTTGAGAGCTGATTTCTTAGGCTTAAAAGAACGTTGTTTTCTCCAACAACAAAAATCGCGCGTTATAGGCTTAAGAAATCCAGTCTAATAGCATTGGCTTCAATAAGACGATCTTCCTTTCTCCCTCCAGTGCTCCTTGCAGCTAACCCAGTTATTGGCTCCACCATAGAGATCGTCGTGTCACTGCCCTATTGGATTAATTATCTTTCTTCGTCCTTTAAGGGGATTGAGCGAGCTATACACTTTATGTAAACTTCTTTTTTGGATTTAGTTTATTTTGCGGTATTTGCGTGGGGGTGGTCTTAACACAGTACTGTTCAGAACGTGTGAAGCTAATATGGACGTGTTAAAACTTGGTACAAATGCGTAGGTCAAGCGTAAACATTGACGCCTTAAAACCTACCTCACCATTTCACAATGTGCAAGCAATGTTTTGTTTTAATAACGATTAACAAATAAAAACAGGAATTAGATGAAAATAAATGCAGTAAAACCACCCGATAGAATAATACAAGACTAATTTCGGAACATTTTACTCCGGTTACTGACACAGAGTGGTGCTAGTTATATTTGAGAATCTAATTTCACATTAAAAAATCAAGTTATTTCAGCTGCAAGTAATTATTTGTCACAAATGTAGGGCAACACAGATTATGTAAAAATAATAGAAAATTACTCAAGGTGATATTTGATTTATGCTTTTTTCGCCTTAACCTAAATCTATTAGTAGTGTAGGATTGTTTGGAATCACCATTTACTATACTCAGTTGTTAATGGCGTTAGATCCTAAGTAACTTGGGCTCATGTCATATCTTATAGTAGTTAGTTTGTTATGGCTGTAAAAATGTTTTGTCAGTGTACAACTGTTTTCAGCACTAAACCATTTATTACAAAAATCCTCTATTTTTAGGCTAACATTGGACAAGATGATGATTTCGAAGAAGTCAAGAAAAAGGCCGCTAAGTTAGGAGCAAAAAAGGTTCGTTTAGTGTGAAAAAATTATCTTGTTTTAAACCGTATATCAGCAAAATGAACAAGCACATTTTATTTTCATACTCTACCGGTAAATGCTTGTCAAAAAATGCTTGTCAAATGATATGAAAGCCTATGTGAAGACAATTTATACATATATTCTGTTATGGCCAATTCTATCGGAAAGCAGACTCTTATGACGTTTTAAGCCGAGGGCAAAAAAATCAGGTTATCGGTGGCTTATAACATGATGTCGCAGATAACGAAGGAACGAAAGAAGAGTTATTAAACATACTTAGGCTGCTCCTGGAGGCAGTAAACTCCCACAACTTCATACACAAACAAAGTTTTAATTTTCGAAAGTGCATGGGCCTTTCTTGGTCACAACAAGTACATAAATTCATTAAAAAACCGGCAACAACAAAGATACATTTTTTTGACATGCGTCATAGCAATTGTATCTTTGTTGTTCCCGGTTTTTTAAATGAATTGTATGTCCTTGTGTGACGAAGAAAAGGCTCATGCACTTTCGAAAATTAAAACTTTGTTTTGTGTATGAGCTAGTTGGAGTCAACTCCCTACAGGAGCGGTTTAGTTAAGTTTGATTTTTCCTTCATTCCCGCAAAATAATCGCGTTTGAGAAAAATTATTAGAAGCAACAACATTTGAACAGAACAAAAAGACAAAATGCGGGAGCGTTTCTGAAGTGCGGAAGGTCCTATAAAACGAAACATTTTTTTTGCTCTAAAAACGTTGCAGTCCGTTTATGTTTGCTGCTGAAAGGAACTCAAGTTAAAAAACCAAGAATCTTTAAAGCAATGTAAATCGTTGGAATCTCCTTTAACTGGTCTTCAAAGGACGGACGTTCACTGAATATTATTTTTCAGATGATCATTGAAGACCTGAAAGAA
The DNA here is from genome assembly GCA_023313725.1 of Lithobius niger. Lineage (NCBI taxonomy): Eukaryota > Metazoa > Arthropoda > Chilopoda > Lithobiomorpha > Lithobiidae > Lithobius > Lithobius niger. Next base: position 15,270 of record JAHWFP010173875.1, on the reverse strand, counting down.
GCATTTGTGACGGAATTCATTTGGCCCGCAGTCCAGGCAGGGCTAATCTACGAAGATCGGTACCTGTTGGGCACTTCCCTGGCCCGTCCATGCATTGCTCGAGGACTGGTAACTGCTGCAAAGAAAGAAGGTGCAGGATTCATCTCTCATGGGGCGACCGGTAAAGGAAACGACCAAGTCCGCTTTGAACTGTCTTGCTACGCACTCTATCCAGAAGTACAGGTTAGTAAAGAATGATCAAGAAACCTTGTCAATAAAGCCAAAAGAATTCAAATCTTGTTGTGCTTATAGACATTTTGCATTATGGATACCAGCATCATTATCTTCCCTTGATTTTCTTTTCCAGATTATTGCTCCTTGGAGGCTTCCCGAGTTTTACGATCGCTTTCAGGGAAGGAAAGATCTCTTTGAATATGCCGAAGTAAGTCGTTAAGTAGAAATACGCTGGACGAATTACATTTTATGAGAAAACAATGTGACGCCATCCATTCATATCAGTTGGTAGTCATTATCAATTTAATAAAGACCATTCATGGTCGGCTAAGAAAGTGATCACAAGCAACTACAAAACAGGGAAGAAATACCAAAATAATCACAAGAGACCACAAAGGGGGAAGAACTACCAAAATGATCGCATGACAGAAGAAAATACACATCAATTAAGATCAATTACTGAAGGTCCACAATCGTACCACAGACAACCTCAAAACGGTGGGAGAAGAAACACAAAAATTACTTGAAAAGGACTACGTGGTTTTGAATGGACACCTACCTTGGATCTAGAACCAAAATGATAGAAATGAATGCATTATGCATTTCTTACTCAACCTCGTTTTGGGGCCAAGGTCAATGACATTATATTGAGTATGATGCAGGGGGCAGATCCATGGTAAACACAAACAGGTACACCGAATTACCATGTAAGAAAACACTTCTATATGGCTTTGCCAATGAGAGTAAACATAGTTTTTTCAATGTCATTGGTACTGAATAAAGTAAGCTCTAGACCATAGTAGAGAAACAAGTACACCGAATTGCTGGCAATCCAAGTTGGGCCTAATCCAATTATGCAGATGTCCGGAACATGCTCTCAGTTATATAAATAACTTGATAAGTGACCAATAAGTGAAGGATTTGACTAATTTTAATTTTCTAGGCCCATGGAATCCCGTTACCTGTCACCCCCAAGACTCCTTGGAGTATGGATGCCAATTTGATGCACATCAGGTAATTTAGTTAACACGCAAAAATACTGTTATTAGTTGAGTTAATTCCTTTACCGCAAAACGACACGGTTTTCATGTTTTAACGTTTTCTATTTTGTTTTAGCTATGAAGCTGGTGTATTAGAACATCCTTCAAATCCACCACCAGATACCATCTACCAAATGACTAAAGACCCAAAGACGTCTCCGAACACTCCAGAACATCTTCAGATTTACTTCAATAATGGTGATACTCTTTTAAAAAAAATAGTTATGCTGGTCGTTTAAGTGACCGATCATTATTTATGACTGCAGGGAAAATGGGCACAGAAATTGAAAGTGTGACCTCCATTTATTTCGTGCCTCTACCCCCCCCCCCCTCAGATCATGAAAATAATCTTGATCCCTCCACTTAACAAAGGTAATCCAACCCCTCCCATCCCTATGAGGGAAAAATAAGCTGTTCTTATGCATGCATAGTTTGCAGGTAGACAATTTCCTGTAGCCTAATTAAATAATTAGCTGTTCACTATTTAGTCGACAAGTTCCCATGAACTTTGTCGTATTAGGGCGCGTTTTCGCAACGACTCGCCTTTGCATTCTCGCAGCTAGAACTCCATAGCGATAGCAAAGGTGACATTGCCATGGTAACAACGCTAAATGGATTAGCTAAATCCGACATCGTTTGAGTAAATACTTGCAGTCTTATAATCCGTGCCAATAATATAAAGAATTCCTCATGACGAAACAATTTTCCCAAACGCTTCTGAACTCACATTATTTGCTGTTTTCGTTGCGAGGTGGCAGACATAAAACCGCCGCCATGTTGGAATTTGAGGTGATTTCTAGCTTCTAGCTGCGAGAATGCAAAAGCGAGTGGTTGCGTAAACCCGGCTTTAATATGCATCTCTCAAATCAAAAATAGTTTTACGGCAATGAATCTCGATCCAAAGGAGACATGCAGAACACTTCTGTGAATGCAAGAACATGTTCTGCTAAGTATTTAAGCCACAGCATTTAAGTGTTTACAAGGTTTTTCGATTTCTAGCTTCTAGCTGCGAGAATGCAAAAGCGAGTGGTTGCGTAAACCCGGCTTTAATATGCATCTCTCAAATCAAAAATAGTTTTACTGCAATGAATCTCGATCCAAAGGAGACATGCAGAACACTTCTGTGAATGCAAGAACATGTTCTGCTAAGTATTTAAGCCACAGCATTTAAGTGTTTACAAGGTTTTTCAAGTTGTCAGTTTCGGTGTTAAGTGTTGCATAGTTCTGTAAATACTTTGGCTCCAGTGGTGCATCTTTATATCGCAAGTGTTGACTCTGCTAGAGGCGTAGGCCCGTGAACACAAACTTTGTCGTGCTAATTTGCATCTCTCAAATAAAAAATTGTTGTTACAGTACTGCAATGAATCTCGATCCAAAGGAGACAAGAAGAACACTTCTGTGAATGCAAGACCATGTTCTGCTAAGTATTTAAGCAATGAGCAAGGTTAGTTTAAAACATGTTCTTGCATTCACAGAAGTGTTCTTCACGTCTCCTTTGGATCGAGATTCATTGCAGTACTGTAACAACGATTTTTTATTTGAGAGATGCAAATTAGCGCGACAAAGTTTGTGTTCACGCGCCTACGCCTCTAGCAGACTCTTCGACAAAGCCTGAAACTTCCATTCAAAATCCATGAACCTTCATCTACTTCTTCTGCCCACCTCTCACTCACCCAACCAGCGATAAATAATGGACTGGTTAGAACCTTGATTATCTTGGGTGTTTTTGCATTTGCGGTTTTCACAACGTCATAACACAGCAGTACAAGTTGTAAATTCATTAAGTACCGTTACTTTAGTTTTTATACGAACTACGGCTCCTTAGTACCCTCCTCTTTCAAACTACCTACATCTTCCAACCACACAGTGGCTTAATCCCTAAAATAACTGTGTGCCCTCAAGTACTATAAGGAGTGCCCATCAATGCCATTGTGTCCACGATGATGTGTTTCTGTTCCATCGATTGTTCAAGCAAACAGGGGGGGATTGTGTTTCTCACCTTCTTGCGATAAGCCCATTCTCGCACGTGATGGGAAGCAAAATAAGATTCTGGTGATGTTATACAACCGCACTGGAGCTGGAATACTAGCCCCGCAGCTCTCTCATACAGCTGTGTGACAAGAGATGGAATACAAAGCGAGAGTGAGAGCTACAGCATGGGTATTCTTTTTTCAAATAAACGCCTAGTTAGTCATGCAAGAAGTCAAGTCAAGCAGTCACTTCATTCTGTGAATGTTTAGCAGTTATAAGCTCCTGCTACTAATTTAAAGCAAAAGAACATGCAGCTTTCCAAATGTAACAAATACTAAGACTAAAAATAAATGTTCTCCTTGTTGAGATTAATTGAAATTCGTGCAATACCGACCGTCCACTAAACCCTTTACATTACAATTTATTGTTTATTCCAGAACTATCCTACAGCCCGTCTCGTGAAGTGAGTTATAATTGCACACTTAAAACTCTGCATTGTAAATCATGCAAAGTCCTTCCAGTAAACAAAGCAAGCAGTCTGCATTAAAGACTGGCCTTGTGAGGATACACAATACACTAGCCGGAGAAAACAAAAGACAACTGCCCCGATTGGGACTTGAACCCAGGACTTCACGTTTACTAGCCGGGCGCTCTAACCACTGCGCTACCGGGGCGGGTACTGGCTACAGGCTCCAGCCGATCGATTCCTTCCAGTAAATCAATCGATATTTTTGGTGCATCTGACCATCCCACACTAGTGTGCCCACGATAGTTTGCCAGTAAGAGCATGGAAATATGGGGATAATGACTTTACTGGCCACCCTGAACTAGCTGCTCAGTGTACAACCACACATTGAAAGCAGAGGAGACGACTTAAGTGGGAATCATTGTCAGCACAGCAGCTAAGCTCATTGAGCGTCATTTCTCGTGGGCGTCACTATTTACAAGGTAGCAAAACTTTACCATGTGGTCCCTTCACTGTTGTTGAATGAAGTTAGCATTCCGCATACAGGCAGAGATCTTGGCTTAATAATTGGGTTTGTGGTTGTGAGACCATTGGAATCAAAATTAACTTGGATTTAAAAAAAAAAATAATAACACTTCAGTGTTCATTGTAGGATGAGCCTGAGTCGTTAAAATGTTTGCAGTGCTGCATGCATACAAAACTGATTACTGATTGTTTTGTTATTTATTTTATGTTACAGGTTTACCAGTCAAGGTTGTGAATTTAGATGACAAGACTGTCAAGGACAAACCCCTTGAAATGTTCTTGTATTTGAACGATGTTGGGTAAGATAAATATAAGGAAGTAAACCTGCCAACACATACTTAAGGCAGCTAAAATCGTATTTTTTTTGTTTGCTTTCATCTAAATTACAATGTTTTTTTCTTCCCCAGTGGTCGTCATGGGGTAGGACGTATTGACATTGTCGAAAACCGGTTTGTTGGACTGAAATCACGAGGTAAAGTTTCGTACTGGAACCACCACATTATGAAAAATGAAAACAACCGGTGTTAGCCAAAAAATTGTAATCCCATTCATTAAAAAAGTGAAATGGGTTCATTCCATATTTTAGAAGTAATTTAAATTCAATTGCAGATTAAAGACTTTTCTATGCATGCGCTAGCACAGACCGAATAGTAACTGCAGGTTTGGTAAAATCAAAAGCAAATTTTAGTTTACAGTACCTTGATTACTCAGAACCCTAATTATCTGAACATCTAGTTTACCACAGGCTTCGTACGCTAGTGAGGAAAGCTGGAAAAGTCTTGAATTTATTTAGGCCCTTTTCCAGGCTTTGAAATGTATGGAGTACTGACAAATTGCCAACATCATAATTATTCTCATGGTCATTTCTTACGTCATAATTTCAGGGATTATGGTTAAATTTTTTGGTCCTTTAGTCACCTTGAAAAGTCCTCTTTTTTGTCTGCATTTTATCATCTGAACAATGAAACGGTTGTGTTAAAAGCCTCCAATAGTACTCTCTTTCTTATCTGACACCGATTCAACTATTTGGTTGCTGGCTAGCATCGGCAAATCATAATTTACATATTGCGAGAAATCTTAATTGGAATCATGGAGTCTGAAACCTCGAGTGGAAAAATGCCACAGTGCCTGGAAAAGGTCTGAAATTTAGTTTAGATTAGGATGTACGAAGCCTATTACCAGATGCCCATTCAGTAGAAAATTTTACAAATTAGACAGTTGTCAGACAAAAACGAGTTCTAAATCTGCTAACTCGAGCTCTGTTGCCAGAAAAAATTTGACCTTCTCTTGCAGGTTACCAAACGGTTACCCAACACAAAATTCTACTCGAAGAATTTCTATTTTTCATGTAAATTTGACTATTACAACGGTTGGATTTTCTACACATCCCTTGGCCCCAATTGATTCGGATAAACAAGGTTATGACAATTTTAAAATAAGAAATAAAAAAAACATAATAAAAAATTCTGGTCCCCAGATGACGTTTTGGGCTAGCACAATGGACCAGAAGCACAAAATTTCTTTTTAGAGGCTAAAATAAAAAAAAAAAACAATTTTGTGATTTGTAATTAAAAAATGTGTACTAATTTTATTCTCTTGGTCTTAATTTCCAACCTTACAATTAGCCTTGTTTATTGCACAGGTATTTACGAATGCCCAGCAGGCGCCATCTTGCACGAAGGACATTTGGACTTGGAAGCTTTTGCCATGGATCGGGTAAGTGGTGATTGCCATATAAGGTTAGATTTTATAAAATTAGTGAATATGCAAACACCAACCCCCAGTGGTCGGATCGACCGAAACTTGGGACTTTTTTTTCTGGTTTATAAAACATTGCTGAAAAAATGTCTGGGTTTGCACAGGGTTTATGTTGAACTCCTTGAAAATTATGTAGGTTCTTGAAAGTTCTTGGATTAGTTTGGTTTAACAAGTGAATCTCTTCAAAAAATAAACATAACCACACGAGATAAATAATAATATTGCTTCCATCGCTTGGAAGGTAGGGTATGCTGTCTTGGGCATGGGGTACAGCAAGGTTACATTGAAATAAATTTTTTTTTAAACACAAGCAGTTTTCAGGTGGGGGAAGGAGGAAAGAAGGAAGAAATACCTAAAGCAAAAAAAATATGCCAGTTACTTTTATTCAACCAAATAACCCCTCACCCATCTCCCTTTTTTGTTCACGGACTTTTGAAAAAGCGAGTGTTTTCCTGTCCTTTGTGAACTTTGAAATGTGTATGTAAATGTTACGGTACTTTTAATAAAAAAAAAATGCACGCCTCCGCTACTAAGGTGTGTAACTTCCGGTTTATCTTTTATGGAATTGCCCTTATGATTAACAAATGGTTAACTCTGTAAACATTTACCGGCAATGCAAATGCTTGAAACAGCTAAGCACCACACCCTTAAGTGTTTATTTAAAAAAAAAAACAAAGGCGTAATTGAACTCGCCCCTTAGATAAGAAGTTGTCGGTATCAACGGAAGCAACACCTAGATCTTGAAAACCTGCCCTCAACGTGTTTAAACCTTCACTCACCACATTTTGTTAAAATAAATCTTTGCAAGCCACAAACCACGTAATAAAATCTTTAAAATTTGTGTAGTCACGATGCAATTTTGTCGGTATAATCAAGGGTCGACAAACATTGAAACACGTCTTATGGTAGAAAAGTCATTAACTCAAAACATTTGGTAAGTACACTCAAATGGCATTTAATTCTCACTGCTCAATCCTCAAAACTATTGAGTGAGAACAAAACTTGATCCGACACCGACACACTTCTCACAATTTAGTCAATTCTGGTAATCCAAAACTTGTCCATAATTTTTTAACTAACATTCCAATGTGATGTAGTTTTCTTCAAAAGTCAAATAATTTTTAAATACAAAAATTTCAAAATGTTTACCTACAGTTGAAAAGCAGTAAGATACATACTTTCTGATTTCCTAAAGCCAAATTCTGCAGACCACACGTAGTTATCTATAATGGGTTTTGAGTTATCGATACTTTAAAATGTTGGACTAACCGTCTTATACATTTCATCTCTACCCAATTTAATTTTGCTATAACGTGACATTTACCATGTATTGCGTACACTAGACTATTCATTTGACGAGGTTTACCACAGAAATGAAAAGTGTACGACAAACTAGCACTTGTGTAATGTTTTGGAAACGAGCCCGACTCTTTATGGCAGATATGGAATTTTTTACTCCAGCACACAAGATATTTCTAAGACATATCACGCTGCTAAAAGCTTTAGCTTAAGCAGTGTCTTGACCGAACAAGCAAGTATCGGGCATGTTTCCAACTTAATTTAGCTCATCGCTCAGTGGCATCTGTTTATGCGCCTGTTGGTTTACCATACTTGTCCACTCTTGATTTCAGGAAGTACGCCGTATTAAACAGTACTTGATGACCAGGTTTTCCGAAATGGTTTACAATGGTAAGCTTGTTTTGCAATTTGTTTGACTTTACTTTACGGAACACTGCATAATATGTTTTACTATAGCGACGAGCGACATAAAGAAAGCCATATGACACAGCCTCCATGATGATATCACTGCGTATTGCATCTCTAGTTCTAGGTTGCGACCTCATGCCACTAAATGTGAAACGACTGGTCATAACTATTTTCTGGGATAACCCACGTTAAAAATACGCTGCATAGGTTTTAACCCAAATAGACACAACTCACGCTATGATTAATCCCGGCATGTTGCATGTGCAACATACAGCAGCCCATGACCCGTGAAGCAGGGAAATCAAGCCAGCTCGTGCGTGTGCCATTAAGTTGAACGCCTTTTAGCGTTGCTTTTGTAAAATCAGATTCCGGAAATGCGGAGTCAACTGGCCTGGAGCCGGAAAACAAAACCCACAGCTTCTCTGCCAGACAACCATGTGACATGGGATGAAATATGAAGCGATGGTTACAGCATTGACACTCTCGTACATAAGCTCCTGCAATAAACCAGTTACACCACATGTTGCTTCTGAAACACAAAATTTTTTGGTTGTGTTTTTCTGCCTTGAATAAGGGTTCTGCCCTTTAAATGTTTAACAGATGAGGAGACATTTAAGTGTTTTGAAAACTTCACTTCAGGCGGGCGTTTTTGTGATATTTCAATATCATACAGTTGAAGTGCACCAATATTGGCATGGATATCAGAAATCGGCCGTTTTTGGCTACGTCGGTTGTTGGCGAACCACCAACAGTTTTAGCAGGGTTCCCTCCGACTTGGAAAACCTGTAAAACTGAGGGAATTTAAGATACATTTGAAACTAGGGAAAACTTGGGGGGAGGGGGAAGCAAAATAAATATAAATTATAAATAATTCCCCAACTAAGATAAGTCTAAAATATTATTATATTTTCATGAAACCGATTTGAGGTGATTTAATTAGGGTATTTTTCTTTGAAAGTAGCACTATGTGAGACTATGTAAAACTGGTCAAATGTGTGAAAAGCTTTCTAAAATTATGGTAAACAGCCTAGAAATTAACCTGGTAAATAACCCTGGGAAATTACCCTGGACTACTCTGGAAACGCTGGAAAACACAGGAAAATTTATTTAAATATTTTGGTGGGAACCCTGTTTAGGCAGCAGATGTTAAAATAACAGAAATCCACAATATTTACTATATCGCTTCATGACAGATGAACTGATAATCAATTTGTATTTTAGGTTTTATTTCTGAAATCCTCTTTAATTATTTTTAACTCCGTGAAGAACGGGATAACTTAGTTTCACATTTTTTTTATAACATCAGGCCACTGGGTATAAAAAAAAAAAGAAAAAGATATCAATATCAACGTTTTTCCAACATCGGAATTGGCATTTCACCACATCCGTGCAATCCTTCTTTTAAGTCAGTTACAATAAGGCTTCGCCGATGTTGGTATCACCAGATTAACATAACCATATTATTGTATAAACGATCATCGTAAATATCATTTCCAAAAAAATGAACTGGTTTAGAACTGTTCAAAATGTATGTCGTGGTGTGTTGGTTGCGGTTAGCAGCAAGAGTGCTTCTCCCTTTGTAAAATCAAGTGACCAGTCTGTAGGATTGATGTATAACTAGCTAGTCGTAACAAACTATTTACGTTACGGAAAATTTATGAAATGAATCCAGCGTTAATAAAACAATGACTTTGTTCTCAACAAACTGGTATACTGAAGAATCGTAACTCGATTAGCAAAAAAAGAAGTGTATTTGAATTTTTTCGAAGACGCCCAACAGTGATGCTTGAAAGAGGTACAGCAACATTTTAAAAGTTTAAAAGTAGCTGTTGAAAAGTTGTTAGGAAAGTTCCACAAATGAAGCAAAATGTGACCAATATACGGTGCAGTGAGTAAGACTAGCTTCTTTTTTTCTGCAAAACTGTTTCCAGTATCCCGATATATTTCTTCATGAGATGTTGTAATTGAAATTTTCGATATTGCACCTCCTTAATTTCGTTTAATACTAACTGGAAACAAAACTCAAAAAAAATATTTAAATTATGCTTAATATGTAAATAAAACGAAATAAAATAAAATTGCAAAACATAAATATAAAAACAAATAATAGTGACATATTTAAACATGATAGTTATCAGTTAGTCATGACGAGTTTTTTTAATTTGGTAACTGTTCGTGGCTGTATTAGCTTACTTACAGTACTATTTACAGTTTAGCCAAGGCAAACTGACAATGATATTACTTTGTCTAAAAATTAAAGCAAGTTTAGTGATAAATTAATAATAAAATTAATTTGGGATACTTAAAGTCAACACAAATCAAATGAAGTAAACAAAGTAAATATTTTCCCAGAAATAAAACTTCTCCCCCCCCCCACCCCCCCCAAAAAAAACCTCTCGCAACGTTCATCAAGTTACAGCTTTATAGTGCCGGATGTGTTGACTGGTGTGAGGTGGTTGGCACATTTATTGTAATGCTCTTGTCTTTTTACAAAGATGGACTGCCCCAACATTTTTGTTTTGTAAATAAAAATTTAGAACGATTTTATATGAGAGCCCCCCCCCTTAAGATTTATCCTTTTTTTTGGCTTTTTTCTTATTTGCTGCTGCATAAAAAATGTTAGTGGTCGCTCAACCCTATAGAAGAAGTTGGGCAAAATTAACAGAACGTAAAACGAACTTCTGTATGGGAGATTGGGAGTATCTTAATCCTAGGTTTCTTCTCGGTAAAAAACACTTCTAGGGTTAACACAATTCCATGCAGAAGTCCATTTTACTTTCTGTTCATTTTGATTTCTTCTTCAAATAATATTAGTTTGTGTTATGAGCCATCTTGTCCCATACCTCACAATTTTTTTAGCAGTGCACCCCTAGAACCATTTATAAAATATATATTTGCTAGTATTTTAGAACAATTTATTCAACATGATCGCTGCTGTATTTTTTACCACCAGTAGTTAACATCATCTCATTACACCATAACATATTCTTATGACACCACTGACACAACCACCACAAAACTAAGACATACATGTTGCAGAAAGAGAAAGTATCCCTTACAGTAAATCTGCAATAGTCTTCCTGACAAAAGAAAGCCAATATGCTGCATAAAGCCACAAAATCTGTTGTGAATTGGACACCTTTTCTACTCATATGTATTACAGCTACAACATATTTACTTTCAGGCTTCTGGTTCAGTCCTGAAGGTGAATTTACTCAGTCGTGCATTGCGTCCAGCCAATGGTGTGTCACTGGTTCCGTCAAAGTATCGGTCTTCAAAGGTCACGTGTCCATTTTGGGAAGAGAAGCCACGAAATCTCTCTACAACCAAGAACTAAGCAGGTAGGTTTTTACCCATTTTTTGCTCTTTGTAGCATACCTGTCAAACTCGCAGGACACTCTGGGCCGCATTTTGATATTTATAAACTATGTCGTCCACACAATGACATGCCCAAATTTACAAAAAGTAATTGTATTACAGACGAAAATTAAATGTTTATTTTACGTTCTTTCTAAGAATTCACACTTTTGGCTAGGCACTTGACATCTTTTATTAGCTACGCTGAGTGCTTCAATGTTTGGGTTTATGTTTTGTGTGGTTAATAGTTTCATGAGAAATGACAAATATTTATTAGTTGGGCATGATCGTTGTGCAGACTTGCTAAATTTCATGCGAGAGAAAATAGTTCTTTAGGTAAATAGATCCCCGGCCAAACCAACATTTTTCTTTGGTGGGACCGTGAGACGTCGATTTGTAGTTTTGGTGGAGCTTCGGCAGCTAGGCAAACACTTTGGGCGGCTGTCAACAACGCATCGCGTCATCAATTATTTATCCAAATTATTTCCTCACAACAGCTACATTAAAGGAAAACTAAACCCTTCCATCTTAAATTTAACTATTGTTAGTTAAGTACGAAAAGAACAAGATCCAAGTTGTGCGAAGTTTCCAACATTCGTATTAATTAAGCAATAGTTAATTTAGAATCTAAGTTTGATGTTTCGAAGGCGCGAGACAGTGAACGCGATTTCCTCGCATGGTACGGACGTCACACTTCCTCACCTTGACCTTGGAGGAATTACGTCATCGTAGCATACCAGCTTGTGCTTCTAACATGGCGGCTGTGAGACTGGACCGCTCTGACCATAGTAGCGCGAACCAAAATTCAATCTCTGCGTGATTTATTAAATTAAAGTACTCAAGAAAGTAGCTACCGTGACTGTTACCACTACAAAGACTCGTGAAAGTTCGTTCAGCTAGGCGGTAATCCACTCTACTCGAAATGCTGGGCAGATAAGCGATTGGACAGTGTCCACTTGTTGCTCGTGGGGCGGGAGAAGCAGATTAGGGGGCACGCGCTTCATTTGAAAAGAATCTGTGCTGCTGTTCTTCGCTAGCAGTAGTGGAGAGGAATGTGAGAGCCGAGCGCGATCTTGCCTGAGCTTGTTGTGCGCATGCGCCAACGGGTGACGTCACACGAACGAGACTTGGATGTGTGGACCGCACGAACGGAGAATTCGTCTGCTAGAATGAAGACTTATACACATTACTACGCAATAACTATAAAGCATGAGTGGTTTTCGTGCCTCACATGTTTTTTAAGTGTATTAATTAACGTTACTGAAATTTAAGACGGGAGGGTTTAGCTTTACTTTAAAAAAACATACGTTAATTGGTTCAGTTTTTACTTTACTGTTTGTGAATGATTTGATTTTTGTTAATAGTCATATTATGTTCAAGAAACGTTCATTTAGTAAATTATAAACATTAATTTGAGCAGGCGGCACGGGTCGCAAAGTAACAATTGGAAGCCCGCGATCCGCGTGTGTGATAGAACTGCTTTAAAGCTTGAAGAATTAGTCACGTAAAGCCTCAACGTGCAGCATAATTTTCGTACAGTAGCGTTCTACAAAAAAATGCTCCATAAGCAAGAACAAATTCTGTTTATTTGGTATCATGTCAAAAACTTTCACACACAATGACTTGTAATTAACTGCCATTCAAAAAAAAAAATAACCAGTTTCGCATTACTTGGTATCTAGTTTATATGTCACAACTTTATAGCAACGTTTGAATATTTTTACATAACTTACTACCTCACCTTAGTAGATCGGAAATCGTGTGCCTTGTTGGGACATGGACTTTATAAAACACTTTGCCATTTTAACATAACAAAGTGTATGTTATGGCAAATTTTTGTGAGGTATACGATTTCTTCCCCACTTTGTCACACATGCCAGGGAAGATGTGAAGTTCGTCAAGAAAATCCACCACACCTTACTACTTTTTAAAGAAACAAACTGTGCGGAAGAAAGCAAAGCGGTTGTGCTTGCATTCTCGATGAATATTCCTAGTGAAATTAAAATGGTCGGTTACTTAAGACCAATGTTCCTTCATAACTATAGCATGATTTCATTCATAGTCATTGTGCGGTATGGAAAATGCCCAAATATTCCATGTTCTTAAGTGTTATTTTAAAGGTTATGTACTTGAGAGTTCTACTACGCAACATAAAATTGCTCTTTTAATTTGTAAATAACCAAGACATTAGCGCACCACTTCGGTAAGTTTCAAGCGTGTCTCTTACCATGGTAGTGAGCAGGGTGTGTGACCTTGGTGCTTGTGGGTGTGCGGTGATTGGCTGAAAACGCATTCCAGAACAAAGCGAATCGGAAAACGTGTGGGCATGTGCATTTGTGCACTGTTCCATTCTTTTTCGATTCGATTCACTTTTTGGTGGGAATCAACCTTAATGGCTGTTACTTTATCACTTGGCAGTCCATTTTGTGGCGCATTTATACCATATGATGATATGACCAGGGAATCTAGGTTTCTGAGATATTTTACGGAAAAACAAAAGTTGCACAGATTTTCGTAAATAGCGTTCACAGAATAACGCAGTTTTAGGTCAACTGTCGGCAGCTAGACCTAAAACACTTTGGTCGTATGCGTTCACCTATCTCTGCCACACTACCACAAAAGAAGTAAATATATATACGTATATATCTATAGATGTTAAATCACAGAATTAGCGTTATTTGTTACTGAAAAAAAAAATTATGTTGTAGACAAACCCGCAGCAAATTAGTTTCATGTACACAAAATTTATATTTTGCTGCAGCAGAAACCACGATCCCCTGCTTATGTTCAACTATAATACAAACCATGAATTCCAATAAAGAAACGAATATACACACAAGCAGACTGTCCGCTATTTTGACTTGTAATATAAAACACAAACTGTAGGAAACTAGGAAAAAATCTTAAAATCTTCACCAAACCTCCAGTAACTTTTCCATAATGGGAAACTCCTATTTTGTTTCTCAAGACATCTCCAGATTTTGAATTCAAAATCAGGATTTGTGTTTCTGTCTTTAGCCGACATGGTAAACATTGTTTAAATTTATTTTGAATTTCTGTTTTCATTTTTTTTCCAGCATGGATGTTCAAGGAAACTACAACCCCAGTGATGCAACAGGCTTTATTAGGATTAATGCTATCAGGTACGTGTGGTGTTATTCCTAATCGTTTTTATATTTATGCGACGACAAAGCACATCATGAGGTTTGTATTCTGACTAGGAGATGTGCTATACTGAAAAAAATACGAGTTGAGCACGCAAGCTGCAGTCGAACTATGGTCATGGGCTCTTGTTTATTATTCCAGTCAAAATGCAGCACCTCCTCTGATTTTTGACTAATTTTGACATTCCAGTGTACCAAATTCAGGGCCTCGACAAAAGCTTGGTGGGAATGCAAAATAAAAGTAGTTCAAAGTTTTTAAGTTACAGCCTTAAAACCGAAAAACCATTTGTATACTGTACATAAATCCAGCTCAGTCAATATATTATTAAACAATTAAAAAGGAACTTTCAAACAAGCTATGTTCATAACTCAAAACTCACTCATTTGCTGGGTTCTGTAAACCGTTTGGACTTTTTATTATTTGTTTTTGTGACCAAGAGAGACCAGGTTCTCTTGAAAATTAAACTCGTGTGTTATTTTGAACTTGTAGATACCTGTTTCCGGGAACAGCCAAGTCGTTCAACACTCACTTTTTCCATTGCCAACTCTAATCTACACATTTCTCATAATGAAGTCTTGTCATCTACGAATGCAGCAAGATTCAAAATTAATAGTCAACAATAGCTGGCTCCAAAACAAAATGAAGCCAAGCAATAGTATTGTTACTTGATAAAGTTCATAATAGTGTCAACAATGGCTGGTTCCAAAACAGAATGAAAATAGCAATAGCATAGTTAGACTTGCAGGATGAGGCTGTGATTCTCTTAGTGATGGTGTCGTGGGGGCTGTTAAAGGCTAAAGGGGTACCGTCTGCATATGGCAGGTTCCAGGAGGATAATACCGAACCCCGTAACCAGCCCCCCCCCCCCCCCCCCCCCCCGACCACGCCCCCCCCAGGGGGCCGGGGGGGGGGGGGGTGCTGTTTGCTAGAACGGCATCAGCTAGTTAAAGATATTCTGCTCACTAAGGGTGTACGATTAGAATAATTTTAATCCGAGTTATGCCGAGTTGAATTTGTAACAGAAGAGTTGAGTTTGGTGAACATAGTTTATTCGCAAGTTTCTTTTCA
>JAHWFP010173874.1:0-25836 GCA_023313725.1 Lithobius niger | reverse complement strand
CTTTGAAAAGTAGAAAAGTAAAAAGTTGCCAATAATTTTTTAAGTACGTTTGTTCTGGCTTTACTTTTTTTATATTTTATTGCATATCTAAAACTGGTTTGCGTCCAATGAAAAGTGCTTTAAAAGCAATTTTAAAAACTTTCTTTGTGAGTGTAACCTAAACGTCTTCAGGCATGCGTATTTTTTTCTGAGTGCAATATAGGCAATATGGATATGAACCTATTTCCGTGACCCTTTGGACTTAAACGGCAGGGTGTATTGGGGGGCTGAACGTGGTGCTTATTATACATACGTTTTTTTTTTCTTTTGCAGGTATACGTCAACCGTCAACCATACAGCGTCCACTACGACATCAATGAATACGGACCCTATGGCTCCACCCAATACGTGAACTTCGACCAGACCTTCTCCCATGGATATAAAGTAATTGCACTACCTTTACAAATGAATTTTTTTTTAAATAAATTATCCCATGCTCGTGTCAGTCATTAGGTCTGCATGCGTGATAACTTTTCAACGCCTTATGCTACCAATTCATGTCAAACTTTCCAAATGCGTTATATGCATAATCAGTGGCTTACATGCGGGGAGTTGCACCGCCCCTGCCCTTTGCAAAATACTTTTTGTAAAAAAATTGATCATTTTCTGCCGACATTTGCTGGTGCGCCAGTGCCAGAGAAAATGCCTAGGTAAAAAAGACCTAAAGGGGGGGGGGGGGGGGGCGAAAATAGCTAAGAGGTAAAGAGGTAGAAAGGGTAAAAAGGATTAGGCTAACATTTTACGCATGGTACAGTTTTTTTTTCTTAGAAAAATTTCCTGCAAAGGCAATTTTTTAGTTTTAAGACACAACGGTTAACGTGTTCTTTCTGGCTGGCGCGGGAATCCCCTCAGTTTTCAAGCTTTCGTTAGTTTCATGGCTTAACGTAATGCAACTTCACATTAAAATACTACTTCAAAAATAGGTCTAAACGCACAGTTTAAGTACACATTAATTATCACCTTTTTAAGGCAACCTTAAAATGTGTTCCTTTTGTTTTCGTAATCCGTTATTGGTAATCTTCAGCATTGGACACAATAGTAAAGCCTCGTATTGGAGCGCTTCAACGAAATAAAATTTACGTTTGAAACATAGTACAGTAGGCCTATTTCTGTCATTCTTTTTTTCAAATCGTGGGACTTCCAAATTATAAATTTTGGTATTTAAATGGTGGTTTTGTCACACAAGGAATCTCATATATCAGGCATGAAAGACTCAAAATTATCCTCCTCTATAACCAGGGCCGGATTTAAGCTCTTGCCGCCTGTAGGCCCAACCATATTGCCACTTTTAAACGCCTCCCTCCCCCCCTCAACGTTTCTTATTTTTATGTTCGTTTATGATCCACGGAAAATTGGCAATGCAGTCCAAACTATATCAAGAATTCTTGCTGATTTGTTACCATACTAAGGCAAAGTAATTAAAAATAACTTATTTCCGTAAGACTTCTTGAACGAAGAATTAATGTGAGATAAGCTCCTGAAATAATTAGCTGAAATTTGATAAAATAAAAAAAAAAAACCGTGCCGTTTGTCGTCCATCTCAAAATCACTCTTTGATAGCAACATCTTGTTTATAGCAAGAATTCTTGTTTATAGCGACATCTCTTGACAGGGTGCGGAATTTTAAAACATTTTTAGACTGAGCTACGCTTAGTTTTATTCTAACAACGGATGGCGCCAGCATTTAGTAAAATTTTCGTGGACGCGAATTGCCGGTAAAACTCGCCGGCGAAAAACTGATCTTAAGCACGATTGTTTGTAAGGCGTCGTGCCGCCCGTAAAAAAGTGCCGCTATAGGCCCGGGCCTTCTGAGCCTATACTTAGAAATCCGGCCCTGTCTATAACCACTGAGCTCTACTAATGTTTGTGATTCTTGTCTAAAATTGCACAGTTGTCGGTTTAAGTGTTAACGCTTCCTTTATTTCTTTCAGGGATATCACTAAAAGCTGACGAAGTGAATGGAAACGATCCTCAAAAAACTAGTGCAGGTAAGTCAGTAAAAGTTGGCTTTTTGATACACAATTACATATTTTGGGTAAAAAGGGTAAAAAAGACATTGAAAACGTGCCTGTTGCCCTGTTTGGCTTAAAAAAACTACAAAAAGAACAGTTGACGTTCATCGGACACAGCATTTTACTAAATTTACCAAGTTTCCATTTTTTGTTAGGTTTTCTGTTGCCTTAGTGAACCACATGTCTTAATTTTAAAACTTTCAGGTTTTGGCAAAATAATCATAGTGCACCGATCAGACTAATAGGCCTATAATGTAAAAATGTGGATTTTTTTTCTTTCTTTCTCTTACGACGTCAAGTAAATGAATTTCTTCTTCTTCTTTATTTATTGCTTGAATAAATTGATTCTCTCCCGCAAGGTTTGATTAATTCTGCCAGCCAAACAATGATTGGGTCCTAATTCTACTGCGGGACTGTAAACTGAATTGTTGATCAATAAAATTTGTTGTGGTCTGTTGATAACACTACTTTGAAAGGCCGAACCATTCTGAACTTGGTGGGGCCTTTTACCAGTTTTGGTTTTTGATGTGATTAAATAAACCCAGACTTGTCTTTAACAAAAAAAAAAAAAAATATGTCGCTTTTGTGGCATCTTATACAAATTATTTTACAATGCAACTCTTGTTTTTTTACACCGGAAACGCAGAAGCGCTTGGCCTAATAGTTGGGAAAAATGTCAAATTTTTTTTTAACACGCAGCCTAATTCTCCCTACGGTAATTCAGACATTAAAAAAAAATTACCTGTTTTCAGTAAGTTGCCTTAATGTGTGTTAATTAGCCTAATTCTGTTTTTTTTAATATCGTTACAGAGCAGGTCTACGCACATTGAGGAAGACAGTGCCAACAACTTTATGTGTATTTTGTGAATATTTATTTATTTATTTATTTATCGATGAGAACTGTAGAATGAAGAGCAAATAAAAATACAAAACCTGAGAAAAAATTATCTACTGTTTTATTGTAAACAAGGGACACTAAATATGTGCCAACAGTTCTTTCTTACTATCAAATCACCATTTCGAGTACAATTAATTAGGTTAAAAAAAGGTTGATTTCTCAGATTTTCCTTCTCAGATCTATATATATAATACGCTTAGGTTGGGCAAGCAAATTCATCATTATTATGCACTACAATGAAAGAGGGTGTATAATGAAAGAGGGCGAGGGGGAGGGGGGGGGAGAGGGTGTTGAAAATAAACATTTACTTCCATAACACAAATCAGCAGGGGTTCAAAGAGGGAGCAGAGATGGGGGTATCAGACCACACAATAGGGGTAACCGGGGCACACTACAGTGTTACGCTCAGGTATGCGGGAACCAGCTAGCCGGCGTATGTTACGCCAGGGGGTAAAGCTAGTTTACATTATTGTCGCCAGTCTTCCATTTTAAAGTGAAGATTTTCATGCTCAGTTTTCCCGCCATTAAAAATTGTTGTTTAAACCAAACTATGTATGTTATAGGCCATATGGGTTTGGTATACCAAATTTTATTAAAAACCGTTATATCAGATTGGAAATTTGAATCTGAGCTGGAATCGCGAACTAGCGTTTGTCTTGCTAGGGCTTTGGGTTGTTGTGTTCAGTCATTTTTATGCAACGCTGCCTACAAATCAACCTATTTGTTTTGTAACGCCATTGTTAGCCCATTGCTTAGATACGACTATAGCCACGCATGCTCCGTTGACATCTTCTCTCTTCACTCGAGGAGGTTGCTTTATGCGCTTCACATATTGGCCTGTATTTCATGCCAAACAAAACCTGCACCTATTTAAATAAGCCAATGCCATATGTTGAACACTGAAAGCAAGAAATAAAAAAATGCATTTTGAATTTAGCATTACATTCAATTGCAGACTTGACCAAGTTTTAGATAGTTTGAGAAATTTTGGCAGATAATCAAACATTGAAAGTAAGAAATAAAAAAAACACGTATTTTGAATTTAGCATTATATTCAATTGCAAACTTGAGTCACAACCTTATACATGAAAATTTTAACCATACAATTTACCAGCCCTTAGGAAAATTATCTGCAAGCTAAGTAAACGTCACAAGGGAAGTGAAAAAAAGCACTTAATGATTAATCTTTTTAAACTTTCAGCTAATACCGTTCTTGCAAAACGTATTACCATAAAGTAAAAGTACAAATTATAAAAGTATAAATTTTAAGGTACGGTAAGACAATAGAGAAAACAAAATTCCGAGCTTAAAAAGATGGGAGAAGCGTGTGACTGCGGTTACGTCCCGTTTCGCCAAATCCCCTTTCGCCAAAAAGAAAGCAGATTAACAGCTTTTGCCTCAGGGGACAGTCCCGTTTCGCCAAATCCCGTTTCGCCAAAAACCGTTCACGAAAATTTAGGCACACAAAACATTTAAAACATTTAAACGCGAACATTTATAACATGATAATGGTCAGACATTTATAGACAAACACCCGTTTCGCAGAATAATTTGTTTCAAAATTCGTGCCTCGCTCGTGCTCCCGCGCTCGCTGCGGCTGAACACATAACATTAGAAACCGCTACTAATCACAAATTACTTCCAACTAGGCATGCCTCTTTAGCTTCTGCAATATTAAATTTTTGAAAAATATTGTGATTCTGCAAAACGGGAGTCTGCAAAACAGGAATTCCCTTTTGGAAAAGAGTAACCATCACGTGTATAACTATTTTTAAAAGAGAACCTTGGCATTGACGTAGAGAACACGTTTTTCCGTCTGTATTGCCAGTTTTCAAAACGCTAATAAGTCAGTTGGTCTTATTCTACCACTGCTTGTCTCTGTTAACTGTTTACTTTTTAAATCCCCATTACTGTTCATAGAAATTTTTGACAAATTTACGTTCACCGTGACTGCCACTAGGGGTCAGCAGGTGGCTGCCAAGGAGGCTTACTTTCTTGACCTTGATTTGATGACTAAGTATTTTGTCACTATTCATCATGCATTCTGCATTCCCAGAACCTGAGCTGGAATGGCGAACCTAGTTTGTCTGGGGGTTGGGTTGTTGCGTCCAGTCATTTTGATGCAACGCCGTCCACAAATCAAATCTATTTGTTCTAAAAAGCTCTTATAGTAGCCCATTTTATAGATATCATTATTTTCTAAAAGTGACAGTGAAAGGTCAAGTAGTTCTTGGGTTAAAGAGCTCCAAACGACCTTATTTATTATTGTGCACTGTTTTAAGCATTTTCTTTAAGCAACACAAGCTGTATTCAGCCTACGTCATACGCATGGATTTTAAAGGTCAAAAGATTTTAGCGAGCGTTAACCGCACCCGGTCATCCATCTGCCCGACGCAGCCATAAGGTCCTATGTCCGCAACGCCCGGATTGGATTCCCAGAAGGTCACCCACCCAAGCATGGATATAAATAAAATGCCAACAATGCCAACA
This sequence comes from Lithobius niger, assembly GCA_023313725.1. Taxonomy (NCBI): domain Eukaryota; kingdom Metazoa; phylum Arthropoda; class Chilopoda; order Lithobiomorpha; family Lithobiidae; genus Lithobius; species Lithobius niger. Next base: position 20,397 of record JAHWFP010173874.1, on the reverse strand, counting down.
CGCCAACAATTCTCGCTGTTTTTGATGCAACAGTGAAGAGGAAGCATCTACATAATAAGATCGTGGAAATCAACAGCACTACCACCACTTTACCTTACTTTATTCAACTACTTGAACCTAGGAACCTGCACGTCAAGCACTACATCGAAGAACTTAACCTTCACCTTAACCAAAACGTAATCTATACTCTACCTGGTATAGTCTGTTCCACATTATCTTTGCAGGAAACTGACTGTATGACACCACGTTTTCTTCCACTACGAATGCAAAAATGTGTGAATATCCCAGTAGTAGACTCTAACAGTAACTGTGCAAAGTCTACAAGCGGGATATTCACACGTTTTTTGCACTTGTAGTGGAGGAAAACGTGGCGTCATACAGTTAGTTTCCTGCAAACATAATGTGGAACAGACTATAGAGTGAGATTAGGTTTTGGTTAAGATGTAGGTTAAGTTCTTAGATTTAAAAGTAGTTCTCAAAGAAGTGGTAGCGGTAGAGACTACAGCAATCACTACTTTTTAGTACTCTAACAATCGCTTTAAACTTGCGGCGCACGACGCTTATCATTGCTACGTTGGAAAGTGATCGGCAAACAACACTATTGTGTTCGCAGCGTATCTTGAGTCCTGCAGATATTTTACGAGCGGCTACATCTTCCTGGAGGGAGCGTCTTTCATCGACGGCCGCCATTGTTTTTGTAACCATCTAGGATATCAACAAGGTGCTCTGGTATCGAAAACATACAATCGATTATCTGTATTCGTTCTGGGGCGAACTCAAGATAGGCCGCGGACACTTTAATCCGTTGCATTCTTGGTCGAGTGATCGCTCATCCACCTTGTGCCCCTCGTATCTTTTTTGCACCATTGTTGCACAAAGCCTCAATAAATATCAATTCCGGTTCTCGTCAGATCCCCGAAGTTAAGCAGCATTGGGCTGGATTGATACTTGGGTGGGTGACCGCCTGGGAATCTGGCTGTTGCAAACATAGGGCCTTAGGGCTTCGGGCAGATGACCAGGAGTGGTTAACGCTCGTTAAACCCTTTGATAAATATTAATTCAGCCGCCGCCTCCTGTCCATTTTCTAAAAATCCGATTCTAATTAGCACTGCCTGGGAGAAGCTTAGTACGGGAAATTCAATCACCGTGCAGCATGCAAGGGTCCGACTAGTAATAATGAGTTTCTGACAATAAGGTCTGACATTGACACTTGGAAGGCGGACCACTAGCGCGGTACTTGTAATTGGTAAATTACGAGACTTCAACTTTGTCATAGCAACACTGGTTGGTGGCGTCAAGATGGTGGACGCAACATATCGTCCGTTGAAGATCTGTTCCGATTATTCTACCTACGCAGATCAGCAGGAAATATTTGAACTACTGTCTGTAAGTGGTGTTGTTCTTTCTTCTTCATACATCTTGGATGTGATATTTTGGATTGACGGTAAATTTACTGGCACGTTACTGAACTACAGTTAGTACGCCGTTACGTTTACTTTTCAGTTTAACCAGAGATTAGAAACTTTTACGAGATACTCCATGTTATCTTTTCCAAGCCACTTGGTGCCCGTACGGTAGTAACGGTTACTGATCCTTTCAGCAAGCTACGCAACTTTGGAAGTAAGTTTCCAACATCTGACGCACCTTGTTCAAAACGAAATCTTATAACAAAAACCGAGGAGTGTCAACGCACGACGGGAAGTTAGTCCGGTGTTGCCTTCATGTTTCTTCGTGATAGGATCATTAGTAGCCGCATCTCCCGCCAGATCCCGCGTAGGCTTGGAAGAGGTGAGGTGCGATATCTAAATTATTTTTCTGACTTCCGGTCTAACCAACCACGACACCTCGACCCACTAACTGTTTCGGTAATTATGGAGTTTAAGTGAACCACGCTCGCTAAATGGCTCAATTTTTTTTTACTAACATTAAAAAAACCAGGGGAAAATGTGTTTCAAGTTATAAAAAAAATTGTTGAAGACACGCAAAACAATAGTCTCGGCCGTGTTAAACGGCAGCCATGTTCCAGGTGCAAGAAAACCTGACTTACATCGCAATGAATGTAGACGGAAATTATTTTTCTTCCGCAACACCACAATACAAACCTCACCCACCTAACCTAATTAACTTAACTTAAGCCAATAACAACGAAACTACAGGAAACTGACAATAACAAAAAAATAAAAAAACAACAAAAAGCAGGAGATATTTTCGCAGCCCCGAATGCCCTACCGTCTCGAAATCACCTTTTCCTGCTACTCTATCCTGTAACATGGCCGCCGCTTTAAAACGGCCGGGACCATCGTTCTACGTGTTTTTAAAACGTGTGTGGGGGAGAACTTGAAAAACCTCTCCCCCCCCCCCCGGTTTTTAAATGTGAAATGGGAAGAGGATGATGATCTGCGTCAGTAAGTACCAAAATTGAGTGATTTGGCGTGGTTCACCTAAACTACACAATAGCCATTGTTTCTTATTACAACGGGAATAACATGGCTATAAGCACCTTCTTTGCTTACACATAATAACTTAAACAGTAGATTCGTTACTTTTTTTTTTGTTGAATTTGGTGTTCGTGATTAAGTTTCTTTTTCGTATTATCAGACGACTTTTAGAAAAGTCCTATATGTACCGCAGTCCAGTGGCGTTACTATAATGAGGCAGAGGAGGCAGCCGCCCCCGGGCCCACCTACCTACTTTGGAGGCCCCTCTCACTGGCCCTAATTTAAAATTTGTTTGTAACCGTAAGATATCAGAAAATAACTTATTGCTATAGGTTCGTGAAAAAAAGTTGTCTTGTGTTGCAAAAACGTAATTGTACTGTCTTTTCATTCGAGGGGATGGGGGAGGTTCCATGGGCTCTTGCCTTATGTGATAAAAACTGCATCTGTTTTTTTTTATGAATGGCTCCGCTGGTCTCTTGCCTTGTGTGGCAAAAACTGCATTTTTTTTTAATGAAGGAAGGCTCTCGCATTGTGTTGCAAAAATAACATTTTTTTTATGCAGGGGAGGGGGAGGGGCACTGGGCAGACCCTACTCGGTTCTTGCCTTTTGTGGCAGAAATGCACTTCTTTTATTTTTTTTAATTAAAGGGGTACAATTGCGCGTTTTAGGTCTAAGAAATCACTCTTCACAGAATCGGCTTCAGTACGACGCCCTTCTGTTTCTCTCTGCAGTGCCCCTTGCAGCTAACCCAATAAGGCTCCAGCATAGAGTTATATACAATAATACTACGGCGTGTCACTGCTGTATATAGGAAGGAAATTACTTGAAAATTCTTTATAGTTCGATGGAGAGTGGGTATATAACTAACCGTGGGGCTGTCACTGAACTATAATTTGTTCCACATTATGTTTGCAGGAAACCGACTGTATGAAACCACGTTTTCTTCCACTAAGACTGCAAAAATATGTAAATATCCGAGTAGTAGACTCTAACAGTAACTGTGCAAAGTCTACAAGTGTGATATTCACACGGTTTTGCACTTGTAGTGGAGGGAAACGGACGTCATACCAAACATGTTCGTTTCCTGCAAACATAACGTGGAACAGACTATAGATGCCATCTTTCAAGGCCTTCGAAATGCTAACTATTTAATCATACTTTGTGGAATTTCACTGTGCAAGACGCTGACAGGAAATGACCAGTTCAGATCTTGAACCGAAATGGGGGAGACATGAATGAGGGGGCTCATGAAAATGTTTATATGAAGAGGGAGGGGTGTGGCGGGGGGGGGGGGGGAACTAACATTTTTTTTGAAGGTGCTATCGGGAGGGGGGTGACAATATACTCTTGCAAAGGCACCTACAAATATGGGAGTAGCACCAAATAAAAGATAATTAAATTCCGCTTTAGTTAGGCCTATTTTCATCGCTGTAACTTGATATTTTGACCTTCAAATACGCGAAAAAACCAGAAAAAATAACGTCGAAGTTTTTTTTTGCCCTCATGATGTTTGTCATGGCGTCATAGTTTGTTCATGCAAACCTCCTCGAGCGAAGCGAGCGAATGGCTAGTACGTTTTTAATGATGCAGAAGATAATAATAATAATGAGACGTAGTGATTACAGGAGAATCACTTTAACATACTGTTGATTATCTGGTATCTCGTATCTTGCAGAAGATTTTCGTAGTTTCCAAGCAACTCCGAAGTAAACCACCGATTTATCATTTGTTGTTTTTAATTTTTTGCTTTATTTTGATAGAGCCTTCTTCAACTTTTGATTATCGAAAAGCCAAGAGACCCTTTGACATTTTTGGTAGATGTCTTACAAAACAAAGAACGGCTTGATGGTAAGACTTGTTCATGTGTTCGTTGACCGTCGCGTCATTCTCAAGTTTTTTTTTTCAGAAGTAAAGCAAAGGTGTTGAAGCTTTTGAATAAAGGAATGAGTGCTGGGTAATTATCTAGATTAGGGGCACCACGCCAAATCACTTTATTTTTGCACTAACCGACGCTACTCTTCATCCTAACACCATTTCGCATCACAAAATCCGGGGGAAACGTCTATAAACTTCTCAAAAAATTATTTAAAAGACGTAAAATGCTAGTTACAGACACGCTAAAGCTACGGCGGTGGCAGCCACACTGTGAGGTGTTTGATTCGGGAAGCAGGGTATCCAGAAAACCCGATTTTCACAACAAGAAACGTTGCGGAAATTTTTCTTTCGTTGTTTGTTATTGCCAGTTTAGTGTGATTTTGTTGTTATTGTCAGTTAGGTTAGGTATAGGTTAGGTTGGGTCGGTTAGGTTAGGTAGGTTAGGTTTGGTTAGGTTAAGTTTCCGTAAAATTTTATTGAGGTGCAAATCGGGTTTTCTGGCTACCCTTCTTCCCTCACAATATGGCTGTCGCCGCCGCTGCTTTAACACGTATGTGACTAGCATTTTCCGTCTTTTGAAATTTTTTTTTTTACAACCTTACACCCTTTTTCCCCGGGTTTTATGATGCGAAATGGTGTTAGGATGAAGAGTAGCGTCGGTTAGTACAAAAATTAAGTGATTTGGCGTGGTGCCCCTAATCTGGATAATTACCGAGTCCTGCTCCTTTATTTTCATCGTGTAAAGCCCGGCATTAATTCGAGGTCCGGCTCTCATTTCTTTTGAGTGTCGATCAAAGATGTACATGGTATATGATATTGTAAGCTGAAATGTATGTATTCGAAAATGGATTATGTCAAACAATGTTTGTAGCGTGAAAGGGACTCCTTGTTTGCTTCAACTGTAACTGCTTACATGTGCGGCAATGCGCAAGACACGGAGCCAACACTCTGCGGTGCACCTTTCCATTAAAGTGGCTGCTGCACGTCCTTCCAGTTGCCGCCTAACATGGGAATTGGCCGAGCGTAAACAGCCGGGTAGCGAGCGTGGTGTCCCAACTGCTTAACCAGCTGGAACCGGTTTGCGTCAGTCATCCAATCACGTGACGTAAATCCTTAGTGGGTATAACCCTCCAGTGGGTCTAAAAGCCCAGACTGGAGCAGGCTTTCTCAGTTGGTGTTGGGGGTTCCGACCTACATGTCAGAACCTCTTGGAGTACGAGGGTTGGACAAGTTGAAACCATGGCTGATGCATAATATGTGGTACTCTGTGCATAGTCCCCTAGCTTTGCAGTAAGGAATAAATTGGAAGCGAGTTCTTATAGCGAGTTCAATCGTCTATTCCGTGAGCACCTCAAACAACTTTAAGGCAATTTTTTGCTTTTTGCAATCAAATATGCACTGCTAGCTTAGTTTCTTAAGTTTTACGTAGTATATATTCAAGAAAATTTTAATTTCGTGTTAGTTAATCTAAACTCTGGCGGTTAGTCTAGGCAGTTGCTAGTCTAGGGTCATCTAAATGTATAATAGCCTTGTTCGTACGTCACATACATTCATATGACTCGTACACTTGTCTGAAGCAACGCATGTGTATGTGGACGAGTTGGGTGAAGTCTCTGTAACAAAACAAGTTTAATTAAATAATTGTGAAACGCTTTTGTAAATATTTCCTCTTACAGGCAAATTATTAGACAAATTTTTGTTTTGATGTTTGAGGTTTGCATCGATTTTAAGATTTTATTGTACAAAAATAAAAGCAATCCCTTTTTTAATATTGCGGTATAGCTTATGAATGAATAGTGTTGTTGCCTCCTTCACGAAACTTTCTTTGAGAGTGCCGGCCTTCTTCAAGTGTTTTTGCCTGTAATCAAAGACAATTTTAACGAATTAGAAAAATAAAAGAAAACGTATAGATAATGAAGCAAACTGATAAACTGAAACGATAAAACAAAAAACTCTACAAGTTGGTCATTATTAGTTTAACTTGTGAACTGCTTTACAAGATGGACCATCCACACCAGAATCGTGCAGAAAATTTCGAGTTGCTATTTTGGGAAATAAGTACGCCAAGTAGTACGCAGGTCTACAGAGTTGTTAAAAGCGCCAAGACTTAAGGCTTTCCAACGCAAACAAAGTTAAGCATTCCTCTAATTTATATCTGACTTATTTATTTATACAAATTATGATTCTATACGAATTATAAATCTTAACCGCCAAATATGCACTTGAGTATTTTTCGTAGACCAGAGGTGTGCATCTTTAATTATTCTTCGGTGGTGGCATAAGTCTATTTCTTTCTTGACAAATGTCTGACGGGCAGTCAACAAGTTTTTTTTTTTTCAGTTACTTGAAAAAATTATCTCAGTTTTATTTTGAGGATTCTGTTTTTTTTTTGTTTGTTAATCTAGTTTGATTTCACTTTTCTGTCAACGTTAAACGATAGCTGGACGATTTAATTTTGTATTTTTTAAGCTCGTAAATTATGCTGGATGAAAGGAACACCCGTATACAAAATCGAAAATCGTAAACGAAAAGCGGTCATGAATCCTGTAAACTGCTATTACGGACTAGTATTTCATTGCGATGGTGTGAATGGGTTCGAACCAAGGACCTCAGTCTGTCATATCTGCCTAGGTAACATTCGAGTTGACGAATCAGTATTACGATGGCGGTGTTTGTGGGTGGGAGGCACGAGTTATGCATGATCCAGACGTTGCTGGTTCCAACCCAGGCGTACACAATACACATTTTTGCACCCGCTTATGTCAAGGTGACAGTGCACCACACCTTTAGGGAAGCATGGGGTGCCGGTGTACCTTGCAGCTACTTAAGCACCAACAGCCAATCGGCGTGACTGGCGCCCGAGATGTGTGATGCACTGCCGTCCCCGCTCCAGCAGCATCACATGGTCGGGCAACGCATATCGGTAAGGACTCGAAGAGAGAATTAATCGCTTTGGTCCTGAGCAAAGACGCACCCTGAACCTCAAACCGTGGGCTCGTCATAATATTGTTGTGAGATGAATTCCTTCCTTGGGCATTTTGCTGAGTTGATTGAGTATTTACAATCATTCGCCCATTTACTAACGAGTCAGGTTTCTGTTTGCAGCTTTGTGAACTCAGCGTAATTTGTTTGCCATCTATGCTTTATGCCATAGACAAAATGGTTCATATAGTTTTATCATGATTTTTCAGTTTTCAGGATCATTGTTTTGGGGCCTCCCGGTGCAGGTAAACATACCTTGGCGTATCTCTTGAGCACCGTGTTCGAAATGGTCATCGTGGACCCGATCCCGACGATTCGGGATTACCTCGTGGCAGAAATTAAGGCCATGCCTAAGCCGGAAAGGGGAGCCGCAGCCGCCAAGGTAACTAAATAACTCTATACCACGCGCCATGGCTGTTTGCTGTGACGTGCATATCACGTGACTGGGCTAGTCCAATCAGACGGCCAAACAGCCGTTGATCTCGGTCGTCATTGGCTAACTCATGGTGACGTCACGGCAAACAGCCATTGCGCGTGGTTTAGCTCCACCCTACATATCTACCTATTGTGTGTGCGGCGCATTTAGAATCCTGCGAGTATTTTATGAGCGGCTACGACTTCCTGGAGGAAACGGCTTTAATCGACGGCCGCCATTGTTTATGTAACCTTCTTCGATATCAACAAGGCACACTGCTACTGAAAATGTACAGTCGATTACCTGTGTTCGTTCTGCGGAGAACTCAAGATAGGCTGCGGACACTATAGCCTACTAAGATTTAAGGAATGGTTGAAGTTAAGTTGGTGTTGGTGTTGACCAATGTCAATGGTTTTTACTCTAGTGTAAATAACCAGTATAATCATCAACATAACCAAATAACACACGAACCAATATTAATGTTGCTGTTGGCAAAAGGCAAAAGGACACTTGTAGTGTAAATTAGCCAATATAACTAACCCACCAAGATGACCAAATAACTCTCTAGCTTACTAAGCTTAAACGAACGGTTGAAATTAAATTGGTGGTGGTGTTGACCAATGGTAATGGTTTTTACTCGGTAGTGTTAATTGCCAATAGTGTATAACCACCAAGGTAATGAAATAAAACTGTAGTCTACTAACTTAAACGAATGGTTGAAATGAAACTATACTTTGTTCCACATTATGTTTTCAGAAAACTGACTGCGTGACGCCATGTTGTCTTCCACTACTAGTGCAAAAAATCCGTAAACATCCCATTCGTAAACTCTAACAGTAACTTTGTTGAGTCTACAAGTGTGATATCCACATATTTTTGCACTCTTAGTGCAAGGAAACGAGTCGTCATACAGTCACTTTTCTGAAAACATAATGTGGAACAAAGTATAGTGGTGGCATTAACCATAGGAATAGTTTTACTCACAGCGTAAATAGCAAATATAACTACCAAAGTTAACTAAATAACACCCTAGCTATTAAGCTTAAACGAATGGTTGAAATTAAATTAAATTCAGCAGCATTGACGTCAGGCTAAGTAATTGGAAAATACACTGCACGTTTAAGAACTACTTTGATATAGTTTGCGGATCTGTGGTGAGTTTTACCAAGGTTTTACAAAGGGCTTATTTCCGTTTGGTTCCTCCAGTACCAGCACGTGAATCCGGTAAAAGCGGCCCAAGCTATAGCTGCTCGTCTTCGACAGCCGGACTGCGTCACCAGAGGTTGGATCATTCCTGGTTTCCCGAAAAATCGAGGTCAAGCGATTGAACTGGCGGCTCGAGGATTCTACCCCCGTCACGTTTGTACGACATTCTTTTGTTTTTCTTTATTATCTATGTCCTCTTTTAAGTTATGTCGTACAAATAAAAAAAAAAAAAAGGTGGTCTTGGTGGCAGAGTGGTGATGGAACTCTGTCTGTAGCTGCTCGTGGAAGCCAACCAGACGGGTAATTGAAAAAAGACTTCGTGGCGAAGTCCCTGCCATGGACACAGTCTGATAGTATTAAAGCTCCAACAACAGTAGTGTTAGAGCATTGCCAATCTCTATGCTATAGAGCAGCGTCATGTGACGTCATATTGGCTACAAGAGAGATAGCTGCAAGGGGCACTATATTAAAATGGAGGGTTAAACAACCGCACTTCTAGTCAAGGCAGTGCTTTGAGAGCGGATTTCATAGGCTTAAAAAAACGTTGTTTTCTCCAATCCCTTATGCTGCTAGGTTGTAATTCGAAAATAAAGATTCCACTCGCTTAAAAATGTCAACAACTACCAACAAATCTACAAAAATCGTGCATTATAGGCGTAAGAAATCCACTCTTAACAGCATTGGCTTCAGTAAGACACCCTTCTTTTTCCCCTCCAGTGACCCTTGCAGCTATCCCCGTTACTGGCTCCAGTATAGAGTTATACACAATAATACTACGTTGTGTCACTGCCCTATAGAGTCCTCGTCTATGCTGCGAGAGGTGAGTTGACTTAGTAGACTTCCATTGTCTCCCGATTTTAGAGAGGGCACCAGATTTCAATAACCGGGTTCCAACCCATTGCTCTGGGATCTGGCACTAATAGCACTAATATAGCTAAGGATGGCTCTATTCTTCAAAGGTTTGAGCTTACCACTCTTTTTAATACTAAATTAATACTTTTTAGCAACATTTAAAGCTCGAAACTTCACCTCTAATGTCTCAGCGCAAATGGTGGACTAGATTTGGGGCGTGTGAGCTGTCCCAATAGGGCAGTGACATTTGCCGCCATATTGGCACCAGTATGGGTTTTGGAGGTCATAACTACAAGGTGCACTACATAAAAATGGAGGGAAAAACAACGGAAGGGCGGATTTCTTAGGCTTAAAATAACGCTGTTTTCTCCAACAAAAAAAATCGCGCGTTTTAGGTTTTAGAAATCACTTTTCACAGCATCGGCTTCAGTATGACGCCCTTCTGTTTCTCTCTGCAGTGCCCCTTGCAACTAACCCATTAAGGCTCCAGCATAGAGTTATATACAATAATACTACGTCGTGTCACTGCTCTATAGTCTGACTTGAACACAGATGGCATGACAATAATGAGCAGTGTCGCACCCAGGATTGTGTTTGTGGGGGGAAGGGGTGGGTTCTAAGAATTCACGAATTCAGCATTTTTGTTGTTTCTCTACAGAACTCTGACTGTACTGACTACTACGGCAAGCCAACTAAATGTGGAAATTTTTATTTGTGGCAGTGTTCTTGGACGTTCCCGAAGATATCGCTCTATTCCGTTCTTCTGCAAAACTAGTGGAGATGAGGAGTAGTGGTGAGTTTTCCCTAGTTACTGTTATTCAGAAGCAAATTTTGATCAGCGTGACGTTTTTGGCGAAGTAGTAATGAGCGTGCCTCACACCACAGCCTCTCACGGGAGTATTCTAGAGATTACTGTATACCTGATTGGTTGTGGGTGGCACGTCGTCACATGCCAACATGGCGCCGTGCAATGACGTTTCGGGTGTACGGTGTCCACAGAAATAACGTGCTATTCTTGGAGACCATCAACACTGATGGACTCGAACGTGTGACGTCATTTTTTTTCAAACATTGGATGAAACTATAGTTCATCGCTATATTCAATGCCGCAGCTTGCCTTTTCAAAGGGTGTGGGCGAGGGGGGGGGGGTGCATGGGTAAAATGTATGGCTCCCCAAAGCTAAACAATTTTGGGTGTATGGTTGTGGCCTATTTTGAAGTAGTTTTATGTAAAAGTTTGGACCCTACTTTTGAATTTTGGGCCCCCTTGCCCCCTTGCCTCCTGGGCCCGAGTGCCTTGCACCCTTTCCACCCCCCCCCCTTAATTGCGGTGCTGGCTGTATTCCAAACCCTGCCTTATGAAATTCGAGCCAAGGCAACTGACCTGACCTAACCAGCATAATCTAACAAAAACGATGTGACAGAACAACAAAACGTGACCAGCCAGAGCAAGTTCTAGCAATATGGTCAGTGTCAGCTAACAGCGCCTTCACAAAAATCCTACTCCATTCTCATCTTATGAATTACGTTTGAGCTTTTCTGCATTTGTAAAGGCTTATAAGTGTATCGATGTTGTGGTTCCACTTGTTACATGCAGGCTGGTCTTTAACTGGCCATTTTAAATTACCAACACCGGCGTGGAGGAATCGTACTGTACCGTAATGTAAAAGTGTTATTCTCATATTTTTTTGTTGCTTTTATTCTCAGATGATGGTAACGCCCTTTGTAAGTTTGGTACCGAAACATTAGTTTTACTGTTGCCGCTTGTTCCACTGGCTGCGATTTTACATATTATATGAGTTTACAATTTCAAGTCCTTGCACTGACTTAGTTGAGTTGCATGGATTTGCAGATTTCTAGAGATTTGCAGACTTCACGTGGATTTGAAAGTCCGAAATCAGAAGTCGTACGAGGTTTCAACGCAGTCGGATTCCTCGGTCAGACTTCATTTTCGATGGAAGTAGTGTACTCAGGGCCGGATTGAGGTTACGTGGCGCTTTAGACAAAATTCTTGAGGGGGAGCCCCCCCCTCCCCTTCCTATAGTCCTATAGACAACTCCTTATCTGGGAGGCAAATGGAATGAAGAAAATTGTGGGAAGGGGAAGAATTTTTGTATTTTTGAGTTTTACTTGTCAGTTACTTCTCATCCTTGCCTTTTAGAATTGTACTGCTCAATATTCTCTTTTTATTTTGCCTATTTTTTTTTGGGGGGGTTTGTTTTGCTTGTCAAACATCATGAGAAAAAGTTTTAAGCTGGACCGGGGACCCCTGAGAAATTCGGAGCCTGGGATAAATGTCCCAAATGTACCCTTCCTTCATCCGGCCCTGGATGCACTTTCGTCACTTCGGCCACTGACTTGATCACTTAGTTAGGAAAGAACTCATTCATTACTAGAGCGATTGATGAAACATATATATTTTTCGTATAAATTACAGAAAATGCACGCCGAAATGCCTTTACCCGTCACGGAAGTGTCGGCAGTACAACTACAGCGTCCGCAAAAACAATCCTGGTTCCAAAGTTCCCTAAAACCTACGAGAACTTCATGCGCAACAAAGACGGTGTACTGCGGTTTTTTGAGCACATTCTGGGTATCATCAACGCTAACATTCCCATTGAGGGAGTGTTTGGTAGCGGTAGGTGGTGAACTTCACCCTTTAATGCATGGATGATGTGAGGTTCCGGCGTTGAACACGTGACTATTTCCTGGTATCTTTGGACACTTCCAATACTACTACCACTCCACCCAATCTCCCAAAAAGTGAGATGTTCGTTTCACTCCATCTTCACTTGTTAAATTTCTGCTGGTCATTGCTGTGTGTTAGGTTGAATTAAGACTAGAATTTGAGAACGGGTGCAAGTAACCCAGTTTTTAGCATGGGGACTCGTCGTCGCTCGCGCGCTGCATTGATACAGAGCACTATATCACAGCCACCTACAGTCAAGGCCGGATCAGATCAAGACAAATTAGGCAAGTAAAATCAACCATTGACATAGAAGGAAGCGCAAGTTTGCTAGGTGCTGCCATCTCTACACCGAGCGGCGAAATTTCAAACTAACCGACCAGAGTTTCAAATTCTGCCAACAGATGACGCCACTCACTTGGCAAGCTTGCCGCGTCTTTATTTGATTCGCCGTTGTGCGGAGCATTGTGGGAGGCTAAGATGATACGGCCTTTACTGTAGGTGGCTGTGACTATATACGTATAATGAAAGGGATGAAACCAGCCGGAAGTCATATTGTAGAACAATCCGTACTTGTATTGAGGGTTATTATATTTTGCGCTTACGTGCTATTATCATCATTGGAACTCGCGCTCAACTTTTTTATTGATAACTTGTCTCACGTTCGAATTTATGATTTGTACCACTACGTTGTCTGAAAAGCGATTTAGCGTCGAGGTTAAAAGCCCCGGCCATTACCGGAAGTTGACTGAGAATGCAAATACTGAAAAGCATGGAGCTTGGATTATACGTAGCTTTGATAGGGTGCACCCACTAGTTGAACGCGTCTGAGCTAGAGTGCAGCTATTTCTCGTGGTAAAGTATAAACGAACGAGATTCAGTTGATGACGTTTTTGCTCCCAAACTAATCCTCGAAGCAGACGACGCTTGGTTTTTCGAAACCAACAAATAGGTTTGTTTCAACTAGCGAGTATTTTTTAACGAAATTAGTGAATAATTATGAAATATCTGATCGTTCAATCTTTGTTGGACGTTAAAATACATATTATTAAAACAAAACGACAAATGCTTACCAGATTGCCCACGACGTGAGTAGCTGACGTTGCGTCGAAACCAAAACAATGGCATGCTTTAGAATGATCGCTTGTGGCGGTTCTCTCCGTCTGATAACAAACGTTGCTATTTTCAGTCGCATTGTCGATTGTACTGGTAGGTTAATGCACTTTAAAACAATTTACACAATTGTAGCAGTCCGGCTTACGTTTGATGATGAGTACTCGTTCGTTTGTTAGTACAATTTTTTGTCGATTCATCAGCAAAATCAAAAGCCAATGAGATGCAAGAATCAGTAAAATGGCGCGAAAAATGGGAGCAGAGACGTCAGACGCGTTTGTGGAATGGTAAAGCAGCTCCCCAAATATCGCACGGTTTATCGCGGTAAAGCGTAATAGTAAGTGGGTCCACCCTATCAAAGCTACGTATAATCCAAGCTCCCTGCTGAAAAGCTTCTCAGATTGCTTTGGACAACCTAGTGGTACAAATAATAACTTAGAACGTGAGGCAAGTTAACAATAAAGACGCTCAGTGCGAGTTCCAGTGAACATAATAGTGATTATAAAAAAATAAAAAAAACGGATTGTTCTAAGATACGACTTCTCGCTGGTTTCACCCCATTCATCATATCAAGAATTTATAATGAGGGTTGGGGAGGAGAATTTGTAACTCTAAAAGGTCCCTACTGAAACGTGTTACATTCATTCCTATTAGTTCCGCCGAGATTTCAGAGGGCGCCACGTGTTCCATCTGGTAATTTTTGCTCATTTTTCAGCCCAAATCTAAACTAAGCTAAATTACCACTAAGGTAAACTTAAATAATAATTAAATACAAGCTAATTTAGTTTAGTTTAATTTTAGGCTGAAGACTGAGTAGAAATTCCCACATAAAACTCATGGCGCCCTCTATAAACTTAGACGGAACTAACAGGAATGAATCTAAGACGTTTCAGAAGGGATCTCAGTCTCAAATTCTCATTCCCAACCTTATAAAGTCTTGATAATTGGTGGAGCGCAGCGTATAAGGGACATCGAATTGCAAAATATAGGTTGGTTGGGCCGTTGGTTGGTTGGTTACACTTTTGTAGTCTGGGTGAAGCCCAAACCAAAATGAAGATTGCTATGAAATTTGCCACATTGCTAGATAGCCCCAAAAGTATTGCTGATCTCGAATTTGACGTAAATTGATCAATTATAATTCACGAAGTTACAATTTTTCGAGTTTATCGATCCATCACTCGCCATTGTAAATTTGGAATCCCGAATAGTTAAGGAATTCCGATGAAGCATACACTGTGCTGCTGGTAATCAAGTGAACTTTAAAAAAAAAACGTCAAAATAAATCATCGTAGCTTCCTTACAGCTTAACAATCTTTTTTGACATAACTCAACGAAATGATAACATTTGATCAGGCCCTATAGCATTTTAACCACTAGAGGAAGGCAAGCATAAGGGAAGAAAGCAGGAGGATTCTTTAACGATTCACGTTCGTTTCACGTTAAAAAGAATGCTTGCAGGAATTCATCCAACATGGCAACCGAAGTGGCGTTGACACTATTCAACGGGAATCTCAAATGTGAAATTCAAATCGCCGCTGCAGGAGGAAATAGCTCATATAAACCAATAGTATACAGCAGACTACGTACTTATCACAACATGGAACAATAGTTTGGCTTCTTATAATAATTTTAAGATTCCAGGATTGCTATGGAAACTGAATTCTACATCCCGTGTTGCAAGAATGAATAAGCCTAACCTCGAACGCAATAGGCCTAATTCCTCTATTGTTATCGCTTAACGAAATTAAAACGGGAGATAACAATTGGGCTTTAGAGTTATTTAAATGCTGTCTTCACACCCTAGCCAACAGGCCGTCTGACCTACAATTGTGATAATTCCAATTTTAAAAAAATAGCGTTCGCCGTTGCAGTACGTGCCAGAGGTGTGCGCTTCTACATTGTCGTAGGAGGTGGCGTAGGGAGCCGCGGATATTTTGAATCTTTTGATTATTGTGAAGTACTATCGTTACTGATGATTGTTTAGCTTGCAGTTATATTGTTAATATTTTAAATCTAAGAAATATACTCTGCAATAAATATAAACAATGTAAGCATTATTGTCGGTGGCACGTTCTTTGCCAGCTTTACTAACGTGGAATTTTACTACGGCGGCGATGGCGTAGAGGCTGCAAATAACGAAACGGAAACTAAATGTGGGAGCAAACGAAAGCATCTTAAAATTTATATGAAACGTAGCCTATACAAAATGAAAAACACACCAGCCAAGAACTTCAGCTATAGCCGAATGAATATTGTCCCCAGCTTTTTAAAAACCATTGGCAAGTATTGCAAAGCCGTTATAATGAGAGTAACTACAAAATTAAAACAAATTTCTCTCCGATCCGCCTACAACAGGCCCAAAGCCTGTTTCCTATAGTGTCCGCGGCCTGTCTTGAGTCCCGCAGGTATTTATGAGTGGCTACGTCTTCCCGGAAGGGGCGGCTTTAGCCGACGGCCGCCATTGTTTTTGTAACCATCTTGGATATCAACAAGGCACTCTGCTACCAAAAACATACAATTGATTACCTGTGTCGTTCTGGGGCGAACTCAAGATAGGCCGTGGACACTTTAGTTTGTATTCATGCGATGCACGAGCGGCGACGAATCCCTGAGGTTTTTAACGGGCCTTTTCGTCCACTTCCATTTCCGTTTGCGTGGTGTGGTGGTCCCTTTCGAATTCAGCGAATTTAAATCGTTCAATTTTTGCATTTAGGGTCATTCAAAGGTGGCAAAAATGGCGATAAGTCAGTGTTCGGCAAAGGAATTCCCTGTTTAAATTACCAACAAAGCAGTGCGAATTTTAAATTCCTAATTCTCCTAATTCTTCAGCTTTGGACTTCATACGACTCCGATCACCATCCCTTGCCCCGTTCACCCCGCGTATGCTGCTTCTTGGGCCGCCTGGGTGTGGAAAGACGGAACTGGCAGCGGCCTTAGCCTCAAAGTTTGACCTCGTCAATTGTAAGTATACGTGATAAGTTTTTTTTTTTTAAATATGAGAATGTACGAAGCACAAGTGCTTATATGTATTTAGAATACCAACATTTTTAAAATAATAATAATAATCATTTTGCCTAATACAACACTAAGCTTAAAATAAAAGAAAAAAGAAAATGAATAATAAATACACACAGCAACAAAAGCCAACATACTAACATTTTTCTATTTCATGCTTATTCCATCCCGAAGGTTTGGAAGCATGAACTTACCTATCCCGAAGGTTTAGGTTCAAATCACGGCAGACCCCCAAAATATGTGACGTACTCGGGTGGTAGACGATTGAAATCAAGAATAATCTCAAACCCAATTTACTCCTTACTGCATAGCTAGGGGACTATGCACTGAGAACACACATTAGGCATAAAACACAAGTTTAGGAGCTTGGTCTTATCCTGAGCTGAGTCTAGGGAGACAACCTTTCGACAACGTTGCGTAACCGCTAACAGGTTGGAGCCGGCTCTTAACTGGTTTGAACAATAGAGTAGCCTCGTTCCCAGCCAAGTTCCGGTGTAGACGGAAGTTGACAGGACGCCAAGCAGCTTATGTAACTGCAAGGTGCACCATGTGCGTTCACACAAGGTGCGCCCTGCTATTCGTAAATAGCGTGCTACAATATTTCCTATTTTCTAATTAATTATTTTGTTGTTTTTTAAGGAGGAGGTAGGTTTTAATTCATTATACGATTTAATGTTATGAAAAGTAGACGGAAATTCACTATATCAATTTGTTACGGTACATAAATTTTTTTTCTGTCATTTTTCCGTAGTTATTTCCCCAGGTTAGCAATATAAGTCTTTCAAAACGCAATGCTGACTTTAATCTAATGTAGTGATGTCTATCGTCAGTGTCAAAATAATATTTTAATACAGTAACATAATTTTCTAATAAAAGCACCCCTGTTAGAGACACTTGGGCTCCAAACTCGATGTCCCGCACGCGCAGTGACGTTGCGCCAGCCGTTCAGTACCTTAACCTAACGCAAATGGGAATACTTGGGAGAGACCTTGAATTTGGTTGAGATCAGAGCCTGGCAAACTCAACAGCTCGACAGGAACTTTCGCTAAGTTAGACCTTCAGCATGACCAGACGTGGCTAATGGATTTGATCAGACAAGAACGATGCAAAATTGGAAACGACGCAAATAGCGCTCACCGCCTATAAGGACCGCAGAAGCACAGACGACACGGTGCTGGAAATCGTAGCTTAAGCCGGCCCACATTGGTGTTCCAAGGTGCCAGCAAATAAACATTGCGCCGTCACCAACTGCTAAAACAATTCGTGGTATTTTTTTTACAAACCGCATATACGGCAACTGTTATCTATAATAGAATGCACCTTCACACAATTCGCTCTCCCTTGCTTTCGTTATTGTTGTTTGTCAGCCATTTTTAAGCTGCGTGGTCGCAATGTACGGTGGCTTATTGGTCCAGCAACTTTTTTTCTACACACGCAAAACTTTTATGGAACTGGAACAAGATGCGGGTGCAGTTTACCATTGTCCTATAGGTTGTATTGGAACTCCGAAGTTCCGGTTTCATGGAATTTTGTGTATGTAGTAAAAAGTTGTTGTTTGTCCCAATAAGCCACCTTAGTAACAACACGCTGTTTCTTCCCATTTGCCCTCCAAACTCGTGCCCTCGTGATATGACGCTTGCCGAGTGTTACTTTTCATAGTAATATGCTCCTTCCGTCACGAAGTGAGTATATTGTCGGCGCAGCGTATCTTGAGTCCTGCAGGTATTTTATGAGCGGCTACGTCTTCCTGGGGGAGGCGGTTTTAATCGACGACCGCCATTGTTTTTTGTATCCATCTAGGATATCAACAAGGTGCTCTGCTATCGAAAACATACAATCGATTATCTGTGTTCGTTCCAGGGCGAACTCAAGATAGGCCGCGGACACTATAGTGATCTAAGATCACACAAATGCAAGCCTGTAGAGAACCAAAGCATTACTAACGTACATGTGAGGCGAAAGTAATCAGATATCATGTCCATCCTCATGTTCGTCTGTTCCCTATCGAACTCGTGGTGTTTTATACACCCCCAGCTAGGAACATCGCTTAGGAATTGCTTCTTATCCAGGAAGTCCAAAACACTCCTTTGGGCCTTTTGCGATTTTGTGCGGCCAATTTTGGAGCATGCATGTCCAGTCTGGTCCCATCATCTCGTTAAGGACATTGATCATGTTGAGCCTGTGCAACGAGTCTTAATCGCACAAATGTAAGCCTGTTTACACGTTGCGCCACCCGGTATCGGGCCATTGTACTATTACCACACGTCCTGGCGTGGGAGGCAACACTAATCGCATGATGTGTCTAGCCTCATGTCGCTATACCCGATGCGTGAGGCATGGTGACCTGATGGTTAGCATGATCGTCTCATGTGCCAGAGGTCCCGGATTCGAGTCCAGCCACAACTACCCATGGCATTTTTGGGAAGAGAAGGGCCCTGTGATGTCTTGTGCTCATGTCAGTTGTGGCATGTAAAAGAACCTAGAAATGTCCGATGGGATTTACCTAGCAAAATTCTCCCTCTGTCATTCTGGCACCATGGCTATTGAGTGGGTGCGCGACAAAAGCTATTCCCGATCCAACTCCCGGTGTTTTATACACTGGCATTGCTGGGAAAATAGCTTAGACGCTGCTTCTTATCCAGGGATTCCAAAACATTCCGTTGGGCCTTTTATGTTGTTTTTGTGTGGCCAATTTTGGAGTATGCATGTCCAGTGTGATCCCCTCATCATATTAAGGACATTGCTCATGTGGAGTCCGTACAACGCTCGTTCACCAAATTTTTGCCAGGCCTCTCTGGGATGAGCTATGCCAAACGACTTAGTATTCTGGGAGTTGACTGCCTCGAGCTTAAATATGATGACTCGACGAACTCCCGTTTACATGACGCTTGTAACTTTAATTACGGACGCTTGTTCCCTATTCGCACCTCATGCAAACTGGAGGTGATCCTCTATTGTGTGCGTGGCGCATCTTGAGTCCTGCGAGTATTTTATCAGCGGCCACGTCTTCCTGGAGGGGGCGGCTTTAACCGAAGGCCGCCATTGTTTTTGTAACCATCTTGGGTATCAACAAGGCACTCTGCTACTAAAAACGTACAATCGATTATCTGTGTTCGTTCTGCGGAGAATTCAAGATAGGTCGCGGACCCAGTCCTTTTCGCGTGATTGTAGAACATTTTTCTTTTCAAACCGGCGGCGTAGTGAGTGTGTGGAACGCTCTGCCTTGGTGACGTGGTATATTGGATCCGACAACGGGTATTTGTAAAAAGAAATTTGCCGAACAAACGACGCTACTTTCCTAATACGTTAGATGGAACTAATCAAACTCTAACCTTAAATTTTCTGGCAGGGTGTCATTGGTCTGTTGGGCCTACCTTTGACGTGTTGCTTTTGTAGTGAATTATTTTGTATTTTTAATATTTAACATTTTCCTGATAAACGTGCCCCCCCCCCACTTCCCCGGAATTTTTTTTTAACGTAGTAAGTGGTGCTACAAGTGGAGCATCAGCCTTCGAGATTGGATCACCAGTCAACATCTTGGAGCAATGCGTTACGGCACCCATTCCTCCAAGTTCAAACTCTTGTTTCTTTCGTCAAAAAAAAAAAACTAAAATTATTTCGTTAAAAAATATAATTATGACGAAACATTTACGTGGAATTCGCTCGTCACCGGGTGTTTTCCTAAATTTCGATGCCTCCCGTCAAATATATGTGAAACTTTTAGAACCGGACACATTAGGATGGTGACGTCGCATGTGTTCATCCACGATCATTCACGTGACGTCATTGCGTAGTAGATTCGGTCCAATCGAATC
>JAHWFP010173873.1:0-16012 GCA_023313725.1 Lithobius niger | reverse complement strand
GTCTTATTAGTTATTATATCACCATTATTACGATTACATCAGTGATGGTCAAAACAGGAGGTCGTGATGCACAAGGAGTAAACAAAAAAAAATACACAAATATATGCACCTCCATTGCAGAACAGATGCAGAGGAGTACAAGAAAGAATGCTGGGATACTTTCTGTTGGATGAACAAAAGAATAGTTTTTTTCAGGAGCTGCATGAAAGGGAGTATACATGATAATATTGCCGCAGGTTCCAGCTCGCGGTCATGGTCGCGGTCATGGTCCAGCTCTCGGTTGGGGTCACATTTGGATCGACTGATCATAACTAATTTCTCGGATAACACACGTTAAAAATACTCTATATAGGTTTTAACCTCCTAAGAGATAGTTCCAAAAAAATACCACTTCGGTAACGATTAATCCAGGCATGCGGCACCTCCGCTTGCAACAGTGCTCCACGAGGGTGAAGCAGCTATGCAAATGGCTACTGAAAGCCAAGGCCGACTAAGGCAGAAATCACGTGTTTCGCCTCTCGACTCAAATCCCGTTTACACGCTGTGGCGATTATCAGTTCGTGCAACGGCTCTTCAACACCAACACCACAGTTTAGGAACTAGCAGGCAACGTAACGTGGAGTCATGCTACTGGATGGGGTAATTCCAAATTAAAAACCTGGTTGACGGAATATGGCACAAAGTTATGGTCAAGTTCTAGTAATGTTTTAATTATTAATTTGAGCAATAATCAGTTCATGCTCGCCTGATTTTTGGGAGCGACTCTTGCCTTAGCTTAGGGTCTTAAATGGAATGCCATAAATGTTAGGCTTACTCAGGGTCAGTTTAAATGATGATGGATTTGGTTGGAATGGTTAATTTTGTTGTTTCGGGGTTGCAGTGACACACTGGCAACAGGGTTGGTCCGGATTGAATTTAAGTTGAGGGAATTGGGACAAAAAGGGAAATATTTCTAATTAATGAAGCCGAACTTACCTTTGGATGGGGGTTGATGGGAGGTTCGTGGAGGTTCTCGATCAACACCTAATTGTTGGGAGCACCAGGCTGAAGACCAGGCTAGCTCGAGCCATTACAATTAAGTACAGGCAATTCATGTGCTATATATTGTTACAATAATTGATCGCATAGCATCATCTCATCTAACAATGAATATTAATTTTGAAGTGTCAATGGGTCGCTACAACATGACGTCATGAGGACCTTGGGCGTGGTAGATTTCACAAATGACGTCGTCAGAGCAACTTTGCTGGGCGGCATAGTTTCAACGTTTCAGATCCGGAATTAAACTCGCAACAGCGCGTCAGGAAAACTGATACCTTTTAGTGCTGCTCTGGTAAAACAAGATTCTAGTGATGTTGAATAAACTGGTATGTATCTGAGAAACGACACCGACAGCTTCTGATGACCCAGATGACCGTGTGACGAGAGACAGAAATGAAGCAATAGTCGCAACACGGACTCGCCCACTTCCTGTGGACTTGTATATATATATATATATATTTATTCGCTCTTGTTCATGCTTAATTCGTTGTTTCACAAACCTCATTCATCCTGTAATACACTCATGACAACAGATAGAGCAAAATGACAAACAAGATCTGTAACGAACTCGACTAATACGATTTGATGGAATATCCTTCCAGATCCGTGCGTGGTTGGCTCTGCAGCTTTGCAAAGAGGATTTACTCGATATTACTTTGGTCTGTGCTGACAACTTTAGTTCCAAACCAGCGTGTATCCTAATGATGAAGATGGAATCCAAAGATGGTTGCATCCTGATGCACAGCACAAAATAGCTCAACAACTATGTGTATTTGATTTGCCTGTCTTTCATTGCACGTTTCGTAAGTAAGATGTTCATAGAATAAACACACAGACGTTGCACTTTCGCCGATGTAACGCAAGGTCATTCATGACATGCTGGCTACTACATTTCATGAGAATTTCTGTCAAATTTCCATTTTCTTCAGCACGTGTGGTACTGGACTGATGCACTTAGTGAATCATGCATGACAGTCACATCAGAACAACCACCTTAAACATGGTTTCAGTATCAGATTTATGTCCTGCCAACAACCAATTTTGCAATTCCTTTTTAAGCATATTGTTAACTAATTAAAAAATGGTTATTATATAGTATATTATTAAATATATACAAATGCAAACCTATTTACATTGCCTTTTGGAATTATATGTCAGACTGCCTGAGCCGGGGAATTAAACCCACGACCTTTGAAACCAAAGGCCGAGGGCCTACTACTATTACCGCTTTCTATACAGTATAATAGTTATAATATAATAATAGTAATATTAATTCATACTCTAATCATCAAATAAATGCTTTTATTCCCACACCAAATCATTAATTAAGGGACATTTGGGCATAGCCACGGTCGTTGTTCATAATGGCTTAAGCGTTACCGAACTACAGTGCACAAACAAAAATTCAATTCACAGGCAGAAACCCTAGCTGCTTTGATATTATTCTCTCCAAACATGCTCTGTTACACAATTCATTTAGAGAAAAGTAATTACTCTGCACGGTGCACACATCAAAGAAATCCATTTAATTATAGTATTGAGAAAGACCATTTAATCCTGTCGCAGGTGGTTCACCTCTAATTGCATTAGTCTCAGTGTAAACTCAGTTTAGTTGAAGTAAAACTTGCGAAAGGGAACGGTTTGGCTAAACAGTTTGATCTTATAAAAACGTTCTTTCTCCGTCTTCTAGGGATACAGTCTTAGAGCAAGACCAAACCCGACTCAGAGGTGACAAACACGCACTAAATAATGCATATTACATGAGCGAACGCAGTGTTTTCTTTGCGTCAAGATGCCATTATAGTAGACTTAATTTACGGCTAACTTCGTTTGAGCTCAAGACAATTCGATCTTTTTCTTTAAGGAAAATGTCTATATGGCGAGTTAACGAGTATCCAATGGACAATTAATGTCAAACGATTGCGCTTGTTCTGAAGATAGCGAAGATCCGGGGAAGAAAACAATCTTATTATTTTCTTAAAGGAGGAGAAAGGGCAGAAGCACAACGTACAGCAAGTTTTCTTCCCATAACGTTGTAGATTAACGACACACACGTTTGCTGCCATTTACACACGTGCAAGTGATAAAGACTCGATCAATACAAAGTTAAGACTAAATGGTTTATCTAATGATCAACACTCACAAGTTTAGCACTCCGTAATGTCTGTAATATGATATTAGTTAGTTTCCAGTGAATGCAATTTTTGTACAGTTCGAAAGCTGCCGTAGCTCCTTCATCAATATGTGCTGTAGTTTTATAAACCCTTCAATTGCAGAAAAATTCCTCACTAAATGTAACGACCAAGCGAAAGGCCAGGTCCAGCAAGCACCGCCAAGGAACCAGACAATGATACAGTCGTAGATTATTTGGTAAAGCACCCCCGACAGGAACTCGAGCCCCCTTCATTATTCCATTAGTAAGACGTGAGTTGGGATAAACCACTACCTCAAGGTAAGCGTAGATGTAGTACATAGTTATAACAAGGGGTAGGTGGCTACTGAAGTGCCACCATCCTAAATGTGTAAGGTCAGTGGTTATGACAACCACTAATAGCTAGTGCCTCATACATACACTACACCTCCCTCCCCCCATGGAAGGGTGAGTGCCAAACTCATTTACACAGTATTATGTATGGAAAATATATACAACTATATGTACAAAATAAATAAATCGTGAAAGATCATTAACTATTTACACTACGTACAGGTGTGTACATGTGATGAGCCAAAATATGTACATATTTCCCCCAGTTAAGTTTGCCACTGTTAATCTGGATACTCTATTAATATTTTAAATCCAACACATGACATTTACTCTACTCCTGCCCCCCCCCCCCCCCTCCCCCCAGGTATAAATTTTCAGGCTCTCAGAAAATTTGTCGAACTTTTCACACTTATCAGAACTCATAAATATGAAGGGAAATCAAATTGTATGTTGGCTGCCGTACACCCTTACCCCACAACTATTCTAAGATGATCAAGCGAGGTGCGCTGGAGTTCCCCGGCACTCACAAGCCCAATGTACGAGAAAAACTTCAGAAACCGTTGCTTTGGATATTTGGAAACAAAGTGGGCTTTTCAGCTATGACAGCTGCTTGCATTCAGCATTGAACTCTATACCTGAATGCCTATGATTTCGAGTGGCAACAATTCCTGGGGAAGAGCAATTTAACTGCAGATTTTTTTTATCAGTTTGCCTTCTCCATAAGAGGAGCCTGAAATGAGTTTGATGGAAACTATACAGGATGGTCCACAAAAAACTGACGACCTAGCAATTTCTGATTCCAATTTTTCTAGTTAGCACCCGTCAAAACCAGGAGAGGACAGCAATCAAAGCTAATGAGACGGGAAGGTTTCTGTCCTCTCCTGGTTCTGAGGGGTGCTAACTAGAAAATACTGTAATTATGAATTACAAACCATTGAAACATACCTGTTTTGAGCTACCAGCTCGAAAAGCTTAATGTTAAGGACTTTGTTTTCTCCAGAGTGTATCACCACACATGTGACGGCTCGTCACTCAAAGTAGATGATGTTAATTCGAAGATTATTTTTTTCTGTGCAAGATGAACTATTGTTAGAGCATAAGGTTATAATTTGGGGCCATCATTTAACCACTCCAGAATCACGACATCCTGTAGTCCAAACCGAGTTCCATGTTAGGCATCAAACTTGCATGTTCTTGATAGATGCTGAATTAGAGAGTTTTGTTAACACTTGTAACTCTTGTCAAGTACCTAAGGATGAAGAAATTCGTGGTCGTAAGCATGTGTGGGAGCATCCTGCTAAACTGTGGTGCCACGTTCACGTTGATTTTGCTGGGCCGTTAGACGTTTGAATGTATCTCGTCAGTATTGACACGCATTTAACTATCCTTTTGTTTACATCATGAAATTCACAACTAGTGCTCTTATACTTCGCACATTCAAAGAATTATTCGCTATGTTTGGTTTTGTAAAGGTGCTTGTAAGCGGTAATTAACCACGTTTTGCTTCCTATGAGTTTGAGCAATTTATGAGAGAATTTATCACATTAAAAATGTCCCATATTTTCTGGCAAGCAATGGTAGTTGGCAGTGCGGAGGTCACAGCAAAATCACTGAAATTCCGCTACCCTAATGGGATCGTTCACAAATTGTGTAACACCTGGAGGGGGGTAGGGGGTTAAGGAAATTTGTTACCATCTGTTATGATGGGTGAGGGGAAGTATGACAAAGTGTTACGTACAGCACTAATTTTACCAAAATTATTTTTCGCTACACTGGTGTTACCAAAGGGGGTGGGTGGGGTGTCTAAATTGCTAGAAAAGTGTTATGTAATTAGTGAATGCTCCCAAAGGTGTAAAGGTCACTGGTTACAACAACTAGAGTAAGTTGCTATAGCCTGTAGCTAGCTCCACTTACATACACTACACTGCATGGCCGATTGTAATTGCCAAGTGAAAGGCCAGGCCCAACATGGTTTGCCAAGGAACCAAACAACTAGACAATTGTAGAGTATTAGGTGAAGCATCTGTGACAGGAAGTCAGGTGACCGACTTTAGTCCATTAGCAGGAAGAGGCTTGGGATCAACCAATACCACAAGGTAAGCGTTGTTATACAAAGTTAATGCCACCGTCCTTAAGGTGCAATGGTCAATGGTTATAACAAGTACGGTAAGTGTCCAGCCTCTAGCTAGCGCCCGTTGCATACACTGCTCTAAGATTTGAAAATACAGGTGTAAAGGCCTAAAAACCAAAAGTTGTTCAGACAACCTATACTCTACTAATTGTTACATTTTTTCACCTTCTGAAAAGGGGATAATTTTGATTTAGATTAATTACACTTTGGACAAATTATTCTTCAAAGGGACAATTTGCTTACTGCAGTTGCCCTGTTTATAGTGCATTGGAGAAACTATACATAACTCATAGCACTACCGCCAACTTTATGGTGCTAAAATCGCTCAGAACAAGTATTGGTTCATTTCGGAGTTAAGCCAGTGATGTTCTCGGTCAGTGTGGTGTGGGTTTTTGACCGTCACTTGAACGCATTTGGTGCAAGTTGTCCGTTATGACTGGACTTCAGCAAATAGTCCCTACGAAGAGTGATTTGTCCAAGACTACGGAGGTGACCAGTTTGAAGTGCGTATGGCCATTTTTTATTTGGCAGAAAAGCTTGGGAAAAGGGAGGTTATATCCTATAAATTGTTTGTATTTTATCATTTTGGTAGACTGTCTAAACAAAGCATTTAGCTGCATTACAAACCTATACATATTTCCGATGATTAGAGCTCTTGCCTCATTGGAAATTCCACACTGGACTATTTTAACAACACTTGAAAAATATATATCGCTTCATTGAGCTTACGTGTAATTAGCAATATTCTCAATTTTCATAAGAACAGATTTTGAGCACCTTTTTCGTATCCACTCCAAGACTCGATTGTTTGATGGTGCGCGACAGCCAGCGGTCATATCAATGTTCCATTTTTCTGATCTAGTCTACCAAGAGAACTCTACAAAAATTGTAATGAAGACATACCGAATGCACCGGCACTGATTACATTCAACCAACAGGATTGGATTGGCCACAGTGCCATCGTGCAACAGCACAGGTGCCCTTTGGATGATACACGTTTGACGCCCCTTGGGTATTTTTTTTTGACCCCCAAAGAAAAATGAATGCACTATTTCGGATTGCTTTCTTGCAGGTGGCCATGTCTCTTAGGCAACCCTCTTTTTTCTTTCTTTTTCTGTCTCTACCTTTCCCTCTTCCTCCCTCGCTATCTCTCCCCCTCCCCTTTACTTGCATCTTCAATCCTTTTTGTAGCTGCTACCCCCCTCACTCCACCCAAGAAAATTTCATTAAAATTATGAAAATTAACCAATTAAGGGCTTTCCTTGAATTATTGATTGTGTTTTAAAGAATGCACTTCGATACCATAAGTGACAGTAGAATATCGAAGAAGCTAAAGCATCTGGAACTCGACTTTGGATCCTGCTGGGGAGCTTACAGCACCCCCTGCGATCTTCATATCTCCAAGGTCCCATAGGTCCCAAGGTCTCATAGGTCCAAGGTGACATCACTTAATCAGACTAAGCTTCTGTAAAACACGGGGCACTCCAGCTATTCCACCTTTGGCCTTTCCTCCCCAGTCTGAATCTGATAGTCATGCCGCTTTCTTTTGTGTTTTATAGTTTCGTTACGTTCGAACAGAGAAACTTTCCAGTGAGAAACTGGGGAAAGTACCTATCGAGCAGTGATGTGGAGGCTAGACATGTCATTACAAGGCCTTAACTAACCAAATCTAACTTGCTGATCTAATTGTTACGAATGGCTAACACGAATGGCTAACACTAACACAAAAATTCCACGGATTTACTATTAATCTTTAGGCACCTAGGAAAGTCAAACTATAGATAAAAAACGTGAAGTAACGTTTCCTAGGTCCCAGAGTAATCAGGAAATATTTCATGAAGTTTAGCGAAGAGTATGCCGCGAAGTAAAGACTTAGGATGTAGAGGCAGGGTTGGATTGGGAGAGGTTGGACCTCCCCGAGAAAGAAAAAGTGTTCAAAATGTTGGGGGCTTTTATTTTGGCTATGTAATTCCTGGATTGTCAACATTGAGTTTGAATTTTGACCATTTGTGCACTTTTTTGTGCAGGGTTCCCTGACAAAACCAGTCTCACAACGGCATGAAACAATACGCTTTTAATTTTCAGCGCTCAATAACAATTATGCGCCTTGTTTAGAAAGTTAGTGAAAGTTAAAAAAAAAAACACAAAAGGGCCCAGCCCTGCACGACCTAACTGAAAGCTGGGCCCTTGTATGTTTCTTAACTTTTGCTACCTTTGTGAACAGGACGCATAATTGTTATTGAGTGCTGAAAGTTAAAAGCTTTTGTTCCATGCCATAATTGTGAGACTGGTTTTGTCAGGGAACCCGTCGCGAAAATTCTATCTTCTCTCAAAAATTAATTATGCCACATTTGTGCACGTTTCTTTGCACTATAGGAGGCCTCTAACTGTACAAAGGCCTCTTATGGTGAGGGCCTCCCCGGATGGGCCAATCTGACACTGTGTGCAGAACTAAAACGATTAAAAACCATCACTGCGATAGACTTTTCCTTGTTAATAACTACTAAGCCTAACGGTTCACTGCCTTGAGGGCTTAAAGTAAGAAGTGACTCTCTACACGAAGTGTGGCTACGTTTATTCAGAGTTTCAACTAAAATACTGAAATCAATTTCCCTGAGTTTTCCAAGTTTTCCAGAGTCATTTTTCAGGCTATTTACCGTAATTTTCGGAAGGAATTTTTTTTCACACATTTTACCATTTTCTGTGAAAAAAGCTGAAGCTTTTAGATAGGAAATACATTATTTAAAATATTAATTTTTTTCCTGAGTTTTCCAGGTTTTTTTGTAAAAAAAATCAGATAATTCCCTGAGTTCTCCCTGAGTTTCAAACGTAGTTTAAATTCCCTGAGTTTTCCAAGTTTTCCAGGTTGGCGGGAACCCTGTTACTACATTACATTCCCTTACGACTTACAGACAAGATAATATATATATCTATAATATTCTAGCGACTGTGGCTCCCCCTGGTAGTAGGCAAGTATACCTCAATCACAAACCACTCAGACCATCAGTTTCAACTTCTATTATTCTTTAATACATTTCTGAAAGCTGGTTAGCCCCTTCTGCCACTTTTTTGTTTCTGCAGCATTTGTAGCATCTTATTTTTTTGCTCTTATCTAAGACGCCCGCCAGTTTTTTCTTTTGTTACTTTTCTTTTTGCGGCGCAAGAACGCTTTTTAACAATCAGTCAGACCCTAATTGTTTTCAAGCCGAGATCTATCATAGGCCAAACGAAGCAGGCGGGTTCATCAAAAAGACTTATTCTCCCGCCGTGGCCAATAGATTTTTTTAATGTGTTTCCCCCTTCTTCAAAGATATTAAAC
Source organism: Lithobius niger (assembly GCA_023313725.1). Lineage (NCBI taxonomy): Eukaryota > Metazoa > Arthropoda > Chilopoda > Lithobiomorpha > Lithobiidae > Lithobius > Lithobius niger. The sequence continues at coordinate 7,036 of JAHWFP010173873.1, read as the reverse complement.
ATCAACCCCCCCCCCCCGGGTCCCTAACCCAACCGTACATACACACCAACATTCCTAACCACCCCCACACAAACGGCAGAAAAAAAAATACTCTTACCACAAAGGTGGATCCTTCCTTGAATGGGAAAGTCTGATTCTTTGTGTAGCGCACCGTAACGCGGAGATTCTAATCAAATAATGAATTATGGGAGCCGTTTAAGAGGCATCACGAGAAGTCGTTCTCTTAACTTTAAGAAGCAATTTCGTTGCAAACTGCCTGGCTTCGAGCGAGGAGCTCGTCTTTTGTGTTTTCTTAGATAAGTGGATTGCATTGTGCACCTTGCAACTCGGTGAGAAATTTGTTGCTTACGAATTAACGGCTTTTGACAGCGGCCCTTGCTTTGCGGGAACGCTGATGAAGTTAGAAATTGCTCGATTTGCGGTACGAACTCTTCAGCCCCCATTACCAATTCCAAATTAAAACGGCAATACGTATACAAGAGGTTGACAAATTTACTCGATGCAGACGTTGGTTAATACGTAATTACCCAGCTCATCATGGGTTGGCACTCAGGTAATTATTTATGTACAGGTAAAGTCTTTGGCCAGTACAGCGGTCTTCATCAGTACACTGCAAAGATAAAACACACACATGCAACATACAACCGCAATCCAGTCATGCCTAAAAGTCTAAAAAGTTAGCCAGTTCGAGGACTGGCCTACACACGTCCAAACTTAGTTCTCCGCCATTTCTCCGGAAGTTACGTCACAAGAGTGGGGTGAATTCGTCAGACTGGCAATGCGAAATACATGGTATGGAGTGTTGTTTCGATTGTTGCAGGCCTAGACCATTCAGATGCACAAACACGGTCAAGCGGGAAGTTTAAAGTATTTTTATCCCACACGGAGGCCTTTCGATGATCCCGAGTGTAGGCGGAACGACACCACTAAAGGTTATCTCCCCAAGACAACACACATACGTCTGTTAAGGTCCGATACGATTTATTGAGGAATGGGCATGTATGGGTTACAATTCTTCATACATCCGCTCGTAAAGTGACCTGGCTTCGTCCTGTTCCCTTCCTCCTCTGATTTCTCCACGCAGAATGAGTGTCCAACTCCAAACTCTGAAGTGGTGCAAGAATAAAGTAAAAAGTTGAATCCCACAAGAGGGAACTCAATTACGAAAGGTACGGAAAATTGGTCAAAGTGTCGGGGCTCAAAAACTGGCCGTCTAAACATCATGACGTTCATGGTGCTACACTCCAACTGTCTTGATGGAGCCGCTTGCACTTCAATGGGGTGGCGGAATTAGGAACCCCATGCAGGATTTTCACGCTGGAGACGAAACCATTTTCAAGGTTTTTTCAAGGCTTTTTCAAGACTATAACTTACAGCCAATTGCAAGGCTCTTTGTACATTTGTCCCTGAGAATTACCGTTTAAATTCGAAGATTTTTCTAAATGTCAGCGTTGGTACCATTGTGTTCTTAATTTATTGCTAATGTTTACTGCAAATTTTGTTTCGTATAAGGGAAATTCCTTCTTGTCCTATTACAGCCAATATATTTATCGATAGTTCGATTCAGCAAAATAGACTATTTTTAATGATTTAATTTCATAGTTAAATTAAAATTACTACTACATTATTACATGCATTTCATCAAACATAGTATAGACTCGCAAAATTCAAGGCCATTTTGAGGCTCTGACTTCAAAAAATTCCAATTTTCAAGGTTTTTCAAGTCTCGAATTTTCGCTTTTTAAATTTAAGGCTTTTCAAGGAATTCAAGGGAGTGTACGAACCCTGCCCATGGTTAGTCCTTTGGCGTAAAGTGGTAAACAAAATGTCGCCTCCATTGCCGACTTAGAGAGGTAAGGGGGAGGGGCGGATAAAAAATGCTCAACATCGACGGTTAGCGATGACCGGGAACGAGATGAGCCTCCCACTTGCATTGTAGCGGGGTAGTGTGTAACAATGAGAGGGGAGAGGGATACAATGGTTAGAGGAGACAATCATAGCGGTAGAGTAAGGATTTGGATTTAGTTTCGAGGGCTGCGGCTCGAACCACGCTCTCTACCCTAAGATACAACATATAAAAACTACATACTCAGCGCTCCACCTTCACAACCTCCAGAAGTAGTCGGCAACAAGGGATACTGGATACCACAGTACCAAACGGAGCAGGCAGCGAGTAGTACAAAGCCAAAGAGTTACTAGTTCATTATTGGATCAATTAAGGGTTAAGACACAACATAGGCTGCGTTGCGGTAGTGCGAATGGGGGGAAAGCCCCTTAAACGACTGGGGCACCGCAATAATCGGTGGAGGAGAAAGAAAGCAAAAGCAGGAAGATGTGAGGAACAATGAACAATTTCCAACAGAATATTTAAAGGTGCCTTTTCATCTTTTCAACTCCTAGATGCAGCACCGTAGAATTTTCGAGCAATATAAAGAAAATAGCGGTAAATTTAAAAAAGGGTCAACACTTCGCAGCAGCGCCGCGAATTTTCATAACTGAAACGAGATCGCGTGACCCACATCAGCCTATTGGATGACGGAGAATCTGGAACGTGGATGCTGTGTTTAGAATATGGGCAACGCTATCGATACGGTGAACGGACGCCTCTGACCACCTCTTTAAAATTATCGGCAGGAAGAAAGAGTTTTACCAAGTTTTTATGTTTTCATCAAGAGAGACTAAGCCAGTGTTTTTGTGTTTTTAATCACAGAATGCAATTATACAGAATGCATCGCACAATTGGCCAGGGAACAGGAGTGTTCCTTTATTAAGAATGAACGGGACAATACGGGGTGGTCTTAACGTTAGCGCTAATCCAATGATCTGGCATTACTGTATTTTGGGTACCGTTATCCTGAACCAGAGTGCGCAATGTGTCTCTGAGGCAACTTGGACTAATACATAAATCGCATTAATGGAGGCACAGATTAACGGTTTGTGGCATTTAGAGCTGTCAGGCTTCCAGTTTGACGCTAATGGCGGGCTTGGTAACCGCCATTCCGCTCACAGAAATACGAAGGTAGCGGGGCCGTGGTCACGAGGGACTGTTTCCCCAGGTCAATACTGCATTTAAACAACAATAAGTAATCCCCACCTTACGAATTATTTAATGACTTCGTTTACATCTTGCCAGCTAAGAATGGAAAGTACGGCGTTTAATGGGATGTACTTGTGGATTTGGATTTCTCCATTATTGCGCCAGTTGCAACAGAGTTCAAGCCACTCTTTAAAACCGTTTCGCACTGCTGCTACCGAAGTGGAGTAGACCGCCAGTATTAATCAACGAAGATTACGTCAGCAACTTGCGATTCAAGCGATACTAACGTTGTTCACATGTTGTGTAACGCGTCACATTGAATCAAAAGTTTCTTTGTGTAAAATATCAATTAATTTGAGGCCGAGGGTAAACAAGATTACAAAATTCCTCCTGATGAGCGGATAAACAGCCAGAAAGACATAAAAAACAACAGCGAATTTTTAATTTCCAGCATGTATTTGATGCTTGGGTCCAAAAAACACTAAAATAAAAAAGTAAAAACCCCCCACGAAGCTATGATGGTCGGCCGTGTTGGCAAATTTTCGTAATCTTCACATCTTTTCACGTTGGCAGCACACCCCCCTTATTGCGTAGTTCGTAGTATGTACATTTCGGAAAAATTCCTTGGTCATAGATGGACCAAAAGCCAAAAATTGGGGGGGGGGGACCCAAATCGTAAGGGAGCGCTAAGGCGTTAAACAAATACTGATGCAAACCTATTTACGTTGACTTTTGGACTTAAAGGCCAAACAGCCTGAGCGGGGAATTGAACCCACGGCCTTTGATACCAAAGACCGAAGTCGTACCGCTAAGCCAATCAGACACGGGCTATGAAATGAAACGTCCATAGGCAGCATTTAACAAGCGCCGGTCGCCACTGGGGCTTATACGCTTGATTGGACGCCACGCACCAAGTGAAACCGAATGGAACGCGCAATAAAGCGTGTAAATTATTGGGGATGGACCTGCAGGACGGAACGCCAAATGCGCTCGAGAAGTGTTTAAGTAAATACGGATGCAAACCTGTTTACTATTGCTTGTTGGACTTAAAGGTCAGGTTGCCTGAGAGGGGAATTGAACCTATGACCTTTGAAACCAAAGGCCGAACTCCTACCGCTAAGTGACCGGTCATTATTTATGGCCGGGGGGCGGAAGAAATGAAAATGCGACCACCAAACTTTCGATCCCCCCCCCCCCCCTTACCAAATAAGATCCTCTGTTCGTATACCTATTGAAACTGTCTGCAGGTGATTTCCTGTAGCCAAGATTAGTGCCATAGCCCAATTAAGGAAGTAGCTTTCTACATCGACAGTAACCATTAGTTGTAAGGAAACGTATCTCGGTTTTAATGAAAAGACGCGTTGGGTTAAAAATGTTTTATAAAATGCTCCTTACACCCATCCATTTTGTCGAGATTAAATAAGTATGATGAACACACTGTTTACTTGTATGCCCGGACCCGCAACATAGTCAGCATCTTAAAGACAGAACAAACCAAGAAACAAGTGCCAAGGCTTTTCTACAAAGTCCTTTGTAAAAAATATACTTGCAGTATTGGTACTAATAGTTTCAAAAGCCTGTAAACACTCACATCATGGTGGTCTGAAGAAATTGCCTCAGCTTGCCCCCAGAAGCTGAGGAATTTTTACAAATTTTGACTGCTGAAAGTGCCACTTTTGAGGTCCAAAAATGACTTGTTCTTCCAGTTTGGTCAGTGTGTTTTTTTGTTCCCCCCCCCCCCTTCCCAGGAGCGATAAATAATGATCGGTCCCTAAGTCAAAATAGGTCGTTACAAGATGTCCCTTGAGTCGTCCCTGCCGTTATTATAGAAGTATTTTATCCGTCCACCCACGGAGCAGAAACGGGTCTACAAGTCCAGACTAATTAATTAAAAATTAAATTAAATTAAAATTAAATATAACTTGACCTTTATGGTCAGGATGACGGAAGGGCGTTGGCCACTAAATCCGTCCCTTGTAAATAAAAAGAGTGAATTGTGAGGGATGGTAATTCCGTTTGAGAAACCTAGCAAGTGAATGTTCTTCCAAACGGCGTTTAAACACGTTCGCGGAGGATGCAGTGACAACAACTTCGGGAAGGGAGTTCCAAGCTCCGACAACACGTGACGCAAAGAAGAATCTCCTACAATCTGTGTGCGAAACGGGTGTGCTAAGTTTAGGTGAGTGGTCCCGTGGAGTGTTACAACTTGCAAATGAGAAAAAAATGGCACATCAACTGCAAGCAGCCCATGCAAGATTTTGAATGTCAAAACGAGGTCCGCTTTGAGTCTTCACAATTCAAGATGCCTTGTGTTAGGAGTGTAATTTCGATATCAATTTAGGTTGCGAGTAAGACAGCGTTGAACAGCCTCGAGCCGGTCAATATCCTGCAGAAGATTCGGGTACCAGACTGGGCTAGCAAATTCCAGACGGGGCAAACAAACACCTTATAGGCCCAAATCTTAGCCTTTATAGCGGCAGAAGTAAAGCAATGCCGGACCATAGCTAACCTACGATAGATTTAATTCGTTAGCACTGACTTCAGTTAAAGCCGTTTTTCAGTTAAGGCGGTCTTCAGCTTTAACAAAAGTTCGCATCGATTGATAGCCGCAGTGCGCGTGCCCAATTCTGGAGGAGGATAATCCCGTTACTTCCGTTCTGTTCCTTTGTAGCAAAATCCTCGACATTCATTGCATCTAACAGCTAATTAATATCTTTAATGCAACGGCTTATCGCACCGAAAGCTTCACTTGCGGATTATGCACATTAAGGCGCTTCATTTCTGAGTTCTTTTCCCCTTCTTTTCCAACCTAAGCTCATTTTTTTCCCCCTTACTTACTTTGCTTGGGTAGCTGGCCCGTAAGTAAAATGACAGATGATCTCGCCTCCCAACTGCTTCTATAAGCTCCACTTTCAATTTCGGTCCTATACCCTTTTTTTTTTCCTTCAGGGTTGCGGGTTTATTAAATTTTAACCGTATTTCCTCCTCATCGCCCGCGCAGTTCAGCCTCCATTGCGGCAAAGTGAGTTTTCGTTCGTTTAGCTGGGATAGTAGGCTTGGCGCACTCTCACTCCCTCATCTAAGGGCAACCGACGTGTTTATTGCCACATCAGAAGGGAAACCGTTAACAAATTAGACGCGAGAAACCAATTTCTTTACACTTTAGTTCTCTCTCTCTCTCTTCCATTCTCTTTAGTTGAGCAGAACCAAAATGGCGGAGTCAATGTTGGGCCCATTTTCGTGGCTATTGTTTCACCATGGGAGTCCTTATTACTATAGCCCGTATACAGCCGCCATGTTGATTTTAACCGTGTGCTGAGGATTTGCCACGCTTCATTTCCAGCCGTAATTTTCCATTTCACCAGAAATCGTTTTCTTCTGGTGCCATACTTCCCACCTCCCTTCGTTCCAGCCCAGTTCTGCTTATGGTTTTTCGTCTGACTTTCACGTAATAAATTTCAATGAAAAATCGATAGCCGTGATGACATAGCTGAAGGTAGCTGGCGTCGGAAGCAGTCCTCTCACAGGAAGCGAGCTCGAAGTTCTGGTGGAATATTTTTTTTTTTTTTTGCTTACAGCGCAAAAGGTGTCGCGTTTGGTGTGGAGAATCTTCAGTTATGCACAAATGGATATAAACTGTGTTTCGTTACCAGAAACCCTTTTCCTGACGAACTGCGAAATTGCAAAATGAATATTTCGCTACAAATTTGAAATTTGGTAAGGATGCCTTAGTTACAACCAATTTGCAAAGCACCCCTTCATCTGACAAGCGTCAAATTTTAAACACAGCACGTCCAGGCATCAAATGAAAACGGCCCTGAATGTCTTAGTCAGTGCTTCCACAGCTCACTTACAGAATTTCCCCTAGTAAAGACAAAATTTCCCTTTTTTTTTCCCTGTTTCAGAAAAAAATTCCCTGAATTTCTTCCCTTTTTTAATTTCCTTTCATTCATTACACCACTACTTTTTAACGTTTCTTGACTTTAAAAAAATTGTGGG